>VMDO01013424.1:0-58308 GCA_007922755.1 Pedetes capensis
GTTCCCAAGTATCACAAACTACAGAGACATGCCAGTGAAATACAAGGCACGCTCTGAGGGACTTGTTGAGACAGGTGACATGATTCAACTATGGGTGATGTGTCACTTTCATTGTATCAGTCTTAATGTTACTGAATTTGATAGCAGTGGAAATTTCAGAGTACAAAATTATTCGTAGGAAATACAAAGTGAAGCATATTGGTACCTCGACACCCAAACTGCCCTGTGCTCCAACACTCCTGTCCTCCACCAGTGTTTTCAAGAGAATTCTGTTGAGTACTTGACCATTATGCTAAAACCTGTGTGAGACGCCACGCTTATGCGAGATGCATCCGGATAGAACAACAGGGAAAGCGTTGCTTTGGGTGCCAGTTTCAAGCAGTAAAGACCTGTCCTGGGGCTGTGGTCATGATCCTGTGGGGTTTTTATTTATACATATGTGTGTGTGTGTGTATACACACACACACACACACACACACATATATACACACACATATTATAATATATATTATGTGTATATATATTGTGTATATATACATTATATATTATGTGTATATATTGTGTATATATATATTATGTGTATATATATTATAATGTATGTGTATATATATATGTATATATATTTACACACACACACACATACACACACACTGGGAGAAGGACCTGGCAACCCAGTCCCAAAAATTAATCCACCATTGAATACCCTATGAACAGCAGGAAGCACTGACAATAGTGTTTCGCCTGTTGTACGCAAGGTCGCTATGAGTCGGATACCAACTCGACGGCACCTAACAACAACATCATCATATAAACACACACACATATATACCATATGGTCATCATGGCACCCAAGAAACTCTCCACCACTAAAAGCGAAGAGGAAAACAGAAAGAACAACAACTGAATTAAAAAGAGAACTGACTGCGAAGTACGTGAGCAGCATCCGTGTACCCGCCCTGGCCACGCAGTGTGGTGCCGGAGCCAGTAAATACATTTGGGTTACTGCTTATGGGAGAGATGCTCTCGGCATGCAAACTGATCCGCCAGGCTTCCAGAACAGATTGTGGTCGAGTGTCAGGGTCTGCTCTTACATGGTCCAGAACAAAAGGAGTTTGTCTTATATAGACTGATAAGGTGCTGCGTTAGTCAGTTTTTGGTTGCCATGACTACACACCTGGACCCTGTGTTTACAAGTTCTACCAGCAGGTGGATGGTTAGCGAGGAGGTCTAGCGAACATAGCAAAATGTTTGTTTTTGTAGAATCTGAGATCAGTAAATGAGTGTGTTATATGAGTCTTTCAGTTTTCTTTGAGCATTTTCATAACATTGAAGGGAAAAAAACCCATCTTTTAAGTCACAGTTCACATAAAGTACTTAAATTTTATGTTCTAAAAGGACTAGTTGCTTTGTGTTTCAGAAATTATTTTTGTTGTTGTTAGGTGCCATCAGATCAGTGTCCAACTCATAGCAACCCTGTGTACAACAGGCGAAACACTATTGTCAATGCTTCTATGCTGTTCATAGGGTTTTCAATGGCTGATTGTGGTTTGGGAGTGGGTTGCTGGGTCCTTCTCCCTAGAAACTATTTTGTTGTTGCTGTTGTTAGGTGCTGTTGAGTTGGTATCCTACTCATAGCGACCCTACATACAACAGGTGAAACACTATTATCAGTGCTTCTCTGCTGTTCATAGGGTTTTCAGTGGCGGACTGATTTTTGGGAGTGGGTTGCCAGGTCCGTCTCCCAACCCTACAGCACCTGGTGTTCCCAGGCAGTCTCCCATCCAAGTACTAACCAGGCCTGACCCTGCTTAGCTTCTGATATCTGACGGGATCGGATGCCACAGGGCTGCGGCTGCAGGCTTAGAAACTATTTTAGCAGGATAATATTCAATATCTTACAACCCTCTGCCTGTCTATGACAGGTTCTAAGGGGGTCCGCTGACGACAGCCCATGGCCACATGTAGCCTGTCATGTGTTTTGTGAATAAAGTTTTATTGGTTACACAGACACACCCATTTGTTCCTGGGTTGACTGTGGCTGTTTTCATGTTCCACTAGCAGCACTGAGCAGTCCTAATGGACCGTGGGCCCTTATCAGAGCAAATCCATCCTCCCCTGGAGTAGCATCAGGAGCTGAGGTCAGCAGAGAGCCTTCTAGGGCAGGCCCTGCTCTAAGCACATGAACTGTCTCATTTACTCCTCACAGGCTCTGCTTTTAGCCCCATTTTAGGGAGGATAATGAGGCTGAGGTAGAATTGCTTACTATAAAGCAGACGATCAAGTAGGCCGGATGGAATAAGGGACCAAGACGGGGCCTAATCCAACCCTGACTCATTCTTTGAGCAGTCGGCTTACCTGACTGCGGTGATTGCAAGTTATGAAGGGGGTCGCCTTTTAAAAAACATCCAGGTTTTGTTCAGTAAGATAGTTTGTTTTTGTTTTTTTTTTTACAGCTTCAGTCAATAATTAAGAAAGTTATTGCCCACTTCCATGATTTCTCTGTTCTTTTCTCCGTGGTAAGTAGCATTTCTTAACTCTCTTTAGAAATTGGTATCTTATGTCTCAGTGATGTTTTCCTGTTACCCCAGGGCAAAAGAAATACTCAACAGTCCCTTTCATAAAGCAGTTAGGTCTAATCAACTTAGTGAGCAGTTACGTCCTAACAACTTCAGCAGCATTTGGAAAAGTAACACACATAAACTGAAAGGAAAATATTATTTCTGAGGTTATGGACACCTGCTGGGCAGAATGCAACTTTTTTCATGTTATAATTAAATTGGTTATGTTCATCCCCACTTCCTGTCCACACTGATTTTCACATACATGTGGTTGTTGTTGTTGTTGTTGTTGTTGTTAGATGCCATTGAGTCGGTATCGGACTCATAGTGGCCCTATGTACAATAGGCTAAACACTTTGTCAGTGCTTCTCTGCTGGTCATAGGGTTTTCAGTGGCAGACATACATGTTGAACCTCCCTTATCCAAAATGCTTGGGATCTGGAAGGCTTCGGATTTTGGAGTTTGGGGGATTTGGGCATATTTGTACATACATGAGATATCTTGGGACTGGGAGCCCCGTTTAAACACACATGATTGATGTCTCACACATACACCTTAATATGTCGCCTAGAGGGAATTAGCTGCAATATTTTTATTAATTTTATACATGAAATTTTATGCATGAAATTTTCTACTGTGGCATTATGTGGGTGCTCAAAATATTTTGGATTTTGGAGCATTTTAAATTTCAGACTTTCAGATTGCTGCTGTTGTTAGATGCCATCAAGTTGGGTCCAACTCGTAGCAACCCTGTGTACAACAGACGAAACACTGCTTGGCACTATTGTCAGTGCTTCTCTGTTGTTCATAAGGTTTTCGATGGCTGATTGTTTGTTGGGGAGTGGGCTACCAGGTCTTTCTCCCAAGCCAACAGCACCCAAGATTCCCAGGCTGTGTCCTATCCAAGGACTAACCTGGCCCCACCCTGCTTAGCCTCTTCGATCTGACGGGATGGAGCGCCATGGTAGTATGGCTGCCGGGGGGGGGGGGGGCCTCAATCTGTAATAGTTTTTAAAACCCCAGTTGGGTCTTTCATGGGAATGTACTGCTTTCAGCAGAGTCCTAAACACCTCTTCTGCTTGTTTGACCCTCCAAAGAAAAAGTGACCCCCAGTTCATTCCCCCCAATTCCTTGTGTCAATTGCATGTCGAGTGCTTTCTTTATTTCTAGGAAAAATTTCTGCCATTCCTGGACATGTTCCAAAAAGAGAGTGTGAGGGTGGAGGTTTGCAAATGCATCATGGAAGCCTTTATCAAGTGAGTGCGGCACGGGGTGATTGGCAGCCTTGGTTCCCAGGGCCCTTGTGAAACGTGTTTGTAAGTCAGATGGTGCGCTTTGAGGCCTGGTGGTGTGTGTTTATCATACCTGAAACACTGCGAGGCGAGGCACATTGAAAGCAGGCAGCACACTGGGCATAGTCATGCACATATGTAATCCTAGCACTTGGGAGGCGGAGGCAGGACGATCGAGAGCTCCAGGCCAGCCTGGGTGACACAGGAGACTCTTGTCTCAAAAAAAAGTTATGATAAAAGTTTGCAATTACTGTTTAAGGTAGCATATTGACAAGTATTGGCACAAAGCTGACCAGCAACATCATCCTACTCTGATGTGGTTTTAGGATAAGAAATCTTTGGATAAACTAATTGTGTCACTTTTTTTTTTTTTTAACTGAAAGTTGTCTGAACTTCCAACATGGAAATCTATTTATATTTTTAAATTTATATATTGGTTTTGAAGGTATTAGACAATATATAACTAATTAATCTGATCTTTCTTTTTGTCAGTTCTGGAGAATTGAACCCAAGGTGCTCCATCTCTGAGCTGAACCTCCATCCCCCCTTTTTTATTTTCTCTTTTGAGGCAGGGTCTTGCTAAGTTGCACAGACTGCCTCTCGCATTGAATTTGCTATCTTCTTGCCTCAGACCCTTGAGTCGCTGGGATTATAGGCATGCACCACCCTGCCTGGCTTATCTGTGACTTCATATGGGTTATTTTTAAGGACAAGGTTACATTAAAAAAATGAAAATTGCTTTAAATATTAAGTATGTAGATGTGGTTGCCTTTGGAAAATTGAGTTTGATATTGCTCGAAGGTGTTGTAAGCTTTTCTTGTTATCTTTCCAAAAGGTTAATTACTTCCTAAAAATTAATATCAACTTATCATTAGTATGTTTATAACAAATACACCTACTTGACTTACATAAAGATTTATTTTGAGAGTTTATCCTTTTATATTATCTGGAGAACCAAGTTAATTACTTTGCCTGGCACTTAATGTGTTACCTGCAGGTTATGGGCGGCTTTGAAAGAGAGATGAGATGTAGTAAGAAAACATAGTTTCCACTTGCCTAGCTCAGGAAATGTAGCAGTTTTATCATGATTTTGCAATTAAGAGAAGTGGTATGTGTAAAAGAGCAACTTGTTATTTAAAGAGGCATTAAGAAGAAAGCCAGAACATTCCTCATTACTGGTGAGCTAACCGGGCCATGTGCAATGCCAGCTGGATAATTTGAGGTTTCTGAAACACACACACAGACAAGAAGTAAGCCCATTCTCCATTGCCCTCACAGACAGAGCTTTTTCCCATTGTCTTTCCCTGTCGCCTAGGCACCAGCAGGAGCCCACCAAGGACCCCGTCATCCTGAATGCCCTTTTGCACATCTGCAAGACCACGCACGACTCTGTGAAGTAAGCCGCGCTCCAGGCCGAAAGTCAGCAGGGCCTGGGTCTCAGCACTGCTGATAGTGTCTAGGGAGTGACTGCTCCAGGCTGTCACCGTGAAGAGCTTTACTGGGTCATTAGGATGCTTGCTAACAAGGGCATTCCAGTCTCGGAGAGCAGGGAGCACAGGGCAACCTTCCTGAGAAGATGAGACGGCAGATGTTTTCACAGAGGGATTTCCATTGGGGAAAAGAGGCTCTTGGCAGCCAAGTGAACTCAAATTCCATGTCTGCTGGCGATTTCTGAGAGCAGTAGACAGGAGACTAACACACTCACTCATCCAGTAACATAGCATCTTAATTTTATCTCATGATTAGCCAGTTAGTTAAAAGTCAAATGGAATTGCTTACATGGAGGGCTTTTTCTGCTTTGTCTACTTGAAGCTCAGACCTATCCACAGGATTTATCTTTTGGTCAAAAGGCAGAATTGTCATGTCTTTGCTTTTTTGTTTTTCTCTTTTCTTTTTAAGCCTATATCCATTGTGCTTAAGATAATTCCTGCTTATTTGCGGCTATTTTAGTCCCTAAAGAATTTTTAAGCACAGCAGCTTGATTAACGGGAAAATGTAATAAGAATTGAGGAAATTGTTTTTGAAACTTCACCATCAACAAGATGCATTGTGTTATTTTTTCTTTTTTTCTTTTTGCTTTAATTTCAAAATCTGTATCTTTATGCCTCTGTGTTTTCAAATTCATGAGTAGTTATAAAAATCAAGATATCAAGAATATTATATTTTCACTGAGCATGTTGGCACACACCTGTAATCCCAGCACTCAGGAGGCTGAGGCAGGAGGTTCATGAATTTGAGGCCTGCGTGGGCTACATAGTGAGACAGTGTCTCAAAGCAAAACAAAACAAAAAAGAATATTTTTTTTCAGTACTGGGGGTTGAACCCAGGGCCTTGTGCCTGCATGCTTTGCAAGTGCTGTATCACTGAGATGCACCCCCAGCACATTTTTTTTTCTTTTTTTACTTTTTGAGACAGGGTCTTGATAAATTATGCAACCTGCCTCTGGTCTCAAACTTGCAATCCTCCTGCCTCTCCCTCCCAAGACACTGGGATTAAAGGAATGTGCCACCGCGCCCAGCTCAAATATTATATTTTTAAGATGAACAGATTCGGTATACTTTAGTTGGGGCAACATTTGTGTTTGTAAGATCCTTGTCTTTGGCTTAAGAGACAAGAAGGTGGGAAAGGATGACTCTTCTTTGGCACGTCATCCAGGGCCCCAGCCTCCTTCTGTTTTTTGTTTTGTTTGTTTTGTTTTTGCCTTTGTTTTTTTCCCCAGGGCCTTGCGCATGCTAGGCCAGCCCTGTGCCTCTGAGCCATCTCCCCCGCCTTCCTGTGTGGTAGCTCTGCTGTCCTTGACCAGTGCCGTCCTTGTCTTCCTGCGGGAAGCTGGCCTATCTCAGCCATGTCCACGGTCCAGCATGTGGCCTCTGAGGAGCACTTGGAATGCTTGCATATCACGTGCACTCACGCCCACCATCACACCTGGCTGTGAAAGAGGCCGGGAATGTTATCTCAAAGGAGTAAGAGGACCCTGCGTCCTGGAGGATGATGCGGTCCTTGCCAAAACTTTGTTTTCTTCTAGGACAAACTGAACGAAAACCTTCCTTCCTGTTTTCTTGGGGCTCTTTAATTAATTAATTTGGTTGTTTGGTTGGTTGGTTCTTGGCTTGGAACTCAGGGCTAGACAAGCCCTCTACCCTGAACTATACCATAAGCCCAAGACTCTTACATTGTTTAAAAATAACTTTGGGGAGCCATTTAAAGGCCTTCACGTGTATACTCCAAACTACAAAGGCTCAACTTTTTAAATTTATATTTGTGTTAAATTTTCTATTAAAAGATCTGTGATTTATGTTATGTTAAGTAAGGTGCATTCAAAAGTAAGGTGGTTGGTGGACAGAGAGGGGACCGGATAGTCATGTGGTAAAACAAGTACTGTAAGATGGCCTTGGTAGGTGGCTATGAGGGTGGGCGGTCACTAGATGGTTCTTTGTATAGTGGAGATTTTTAGTAATAAAATGTTAAAAATTTCTCTGAAATACAGAATTTGATGTTAGACCTTGCTGAAAAAAGATACCTTCTCTTTTCTTGTTGATTAATAATACATTTTGAGAATGGCATCTTTTAGGAAGAGGAGAATCACATTGAAATTATGTGAGTTTTGGTTACATATTTTAATCCAAAGAAAAAATACACAGCCTGTGGGGAGCTTTTGAAGTCTAGAAAATTTAGAAAATGTTCTGTTGCTTACTTATGTTCTTTCTTCAGAAACTTTCCTGTATCGCCTCCATGTTAATTATGTGCAATTATTGATTCTAGTGCCCTCACTCTAGAAGATGAGAAGAGAATGCTAGCCCATCTGATTAATGGATTTATAAAAATGGTAAGTTTGCGGGGAGACTTCGAATGCGCTTTGAAATGTGAGGTAATTGTTTATCCCCACTCAGGGGAAAGCAGTTCACGTTATGTTCCCTGGTGCTTTTCGTTTTTATGAAGATGAAATTAGAAAATATCTTACATTAGCCAGGGCTCCCCTGGGGGTAAAGAGAGCCAAGATAAGCTGGCTTCAGGAGAACTAAAAAGGGGGGCGGTGGAGGAGGGATTTACGGACTCACAGGGCAGAGTGAGTGTGGATGGGAGCTGTGGAGGAGCAGCTGCACTTGGGGTCCCCCGCTGGTCGTCAGGCCCGCTGTCCGTGTCGTTCTGATGCCAGGCTTTGCTCAGTGCCTTCTCTCTTAGACAGCCCCCTCCCCAGCTCTGCAGCCCAGCCCAAAGTCCTGGGGTTGAATCTCTTCGAATTGACATGGGTCAAGGCCCCAACATGCTGATTGGCTGGGCCGAGGAGACCGTGCAGCACCGGGTGACAAAAATCACAAGAACCAGGAGTGGAGGGAAGGGAGCCCCGATACGGCAGGACGACACGCCCCAGCCCCCATCCATCTCTATTCAGCTCCCGTGCAGAACAGCTCATCCCAAAGCATGGTGCTGGGAACGCCTGGTTTTCTGGCTCTCACAGTTCTGTGGGTCGCCTGGGTGACCGGGCTGCCCGGGGGAGTGGACTCGTGAGGCAAGATCAGGCTGGGATTTCAAGGTGGCCTTGCTGACTTTCCCAAGCCTTGAGCCGGCCAGTGGCCACGGCATCTCCATTTCCTCCCACGTGGCCTCTTCCTGTCCAGTGTCGTGTCATCATTTGGTAGCCTCCGTGGAGCTGGCTTACGTGGTGTTGACTTTCGTGGGGCACAGACAAGCTGCAAGGCCTTTGCAGGCCAAGGCTGAGAAATGAGACAGTGAACGTCTGCCGCGTCCTGCTCTCTCTGTTGGTCCCAGCAAGGTGCAGGGCCAGCCTCGAGGGAGGGGAGGAGACGCCACCCACTGAGGGGAAGAATCCAGAGATCTCCGAAGGATATGCACAGCAGGAGGGGTCATGGCAGCCTTCTACGGAAACATCCCCCCGTCATACCTTCCTGGCCTGAGCAATCCTTACCTTCATTCTTGGTGTTCCAGCTAGGACAACAACTGCAACCAGTATCTTTTTTTGTTTTGTTTTTCTTTTTTCTTTTCTTCTCTACACGGGTTCTCACTGTGTTATCCACGCTAGCCTCAAACTTCTGGGCTCAAGCGATCCTCCCGCCTCTGCTCCCTGGTAGCTGGGGCTATAGGCGCACAACCCCACACCTGGCTCCGTATCTCTCTTGTGTGTGTGCGTGGTCCTGGAGACTGAGCCTCAGGCTTCACCTTGCTAGGCAGGTGTCTACCACTGAGCTGTATCCCCAGCTAGGATCCTCTGCTTTAATAGAAATGTCAGAACCACAACTGACCAAGAGCAAAATGACAGGACCTCTTGAAAATAACTTTGACGTCATAATTTGTTCAACAATAAGGCGTGACTAAACTGCGCACCTGGTCCTGTGGGTAGCGTATCAATTTTGATGAAAATTCAGGACCAGCTTTTCAGTTCCCTCTTGGGAAATGTGCCTGTAGGTTTTACCGAGTGACTCTCCTTTGTCTTGGGTTTATACAGTGCAGCGATCAGGTGGTATCTGTCCTTTTATAGCATTTCCTGAGAGCCACTGAGTTATAGGGAAAGAAATGTGAGGAAATAACGATGGGAAAACTGAGAGCTATGATGGAAAAAGCAAAGTTAAACCAGAAGAACTGGGCAAAGATGATTGACGGAGCGGTGCAGTCGCTTCTAACCAGCTGCTCACTAATTCAAGCAAGTGGGAAATGAGGGTTTTGTGGTGGAGAAACTTCCTTCAGTGGCTCCGGCAGCCACAAGGGAGCTGCTGAGGTCGGGTCCCCACCAGCAAGCAGAAAGATGCAGCCCTCATTAGAGAACCCCCTGAGACATGGCTCCCGAGGACCACGGTGTGTGTTCTGTGAATAGGCGGCGGTGGCAAACCAAAGTCCATTGTCTTCCTGTCCAGCAGTTCCTGTCTAAGCCTGGAAAATCATAGTTTGAGCTTCTGTTTTACCCCCTTCCCTCTGTGTTTTTGATCAAGGCCCATCTCATAAAGCCGGGCTGGTCATAACGGTCTTTCAGTTCTGCACGGGTGGAGGTAACATGGGTTAGAGCGTGTTAGTGAGAGTTACGTGTGTTCAGTCTAATGGTGACAGAGTTCCTTTTTGTTGTCTTTCTCTTTGACTCTAGGTTTCCTTTGGCCGTGACTTTGAACAACAGCTCAGCTTTTACGTGGAGTCCAGGTCGATGTTTTGCAACCTGGAACCAGTTCTTGTGCAGCTGATCCACGTAAGGATCTTTGCTCACTGGTTTGTCCCCTCCGTGAGTGTTTATTGAGGACCTGTGCACCGCACGTCAGTCTTAACCTGGGCTTCTTCTCGCCCTTTGTTGCTGCTCTTTTCCTGGCCTGGAAAGATGCTTTCTTAGAGGTCAACGGAATCTACAGCTTTGCTTGTCTGTGGGTGACTTGGTTGGCCTTTTTTCCCTTTGGAAATTTGCTCAGTCTGATTTCTGCATGGTAGCAGCAAAAAGCTAAGGGATGTAAACAGAGTAGTTATAGAGACGGTAACCTGGAGTCCCTGGCTGCCTAGTCAGAGGTTTATACTCTTCTTGTCTCACGGCATCTCTCAGTCAGTTGATGGCCCCTGAGCCAAAAGAAATAGTAACTGTTCTGTTTATCATGAATTTCAGCTCAGCCACCTTTACTGTTTGTGGCCTAACAACTTGGTAGCCATTTGAAACAGTAATATACATACACTTCAAGGAAAGTAACATTTTTACTTCATTCTTAAATAACTATCATTACTTACACCAGTGCAATATTTATACTTACTGAGCACTGCACAATCCCATAACCTTGGCATGAGGTTAGATATTGCTGCCCTTTTTATCACAGTTGCTGCCAAAAATCCAGTTTTGCAAATGCACAGTGTGGCTCCATGGGATGTAATGCAGACCCATGCTGAGTCATGAGCTCCCTCGTTCCAGCACGGGGTTCAACAATAGCCGTTCCCTAAACCCGGGGTGCCCTTGTGAGCTTGCTGTAGCATGCTGAGGTACCACGGTACACAGTTTGGGAACCAAAAATCCAGACTCGTCCCATCTGTGGAAAGCTTCCTTCAGTCTCTTTAATTGCTTCATGTCTGTTGTAGGAGAACAACCTTTCTATGTATTTGCTTACCAGGAAGCATGCTACCTAGCACAACTAAACAAACTTAAGACCTAAATGTAGAGATTTGCTGAAATGGGGGTTGGTGATGAAGGACCCGCCCCGTAGGGTTGTAAGGGTCAAATGAGCCGATGTAGGTATATTAGCTGAATGATGTAGCTTCAGGGGTGGCTCTTCTTGTTAATATTGCAAAGCTAAATTGTACATTTCGCTCTTTGATTTGAAAGTTTCTCTTAAGATCTCTAAGACCTTAAGCTTTGAATGTCAGATTTCTGGAAGTAGATGGAGCAAGTGAACCCTGAGTATTCATTAAACCAGAAAATGCCATTTGTAACACTGATTTGTAGGCAAGACTAACTTAGTGAGTGCCTTTTGTTCTACCCTCCTGGGGATGTTTGCTCAAACCAAGACCGAGTCAGCTCTGTTGACCCCTTTGGTATTTTAGGGTTCAGTGCTAACCAGTCTTGGTCCTAGTTAGCTTGTTTATATTGGTGTCTGTGTAGTTACAGTCCTAACTTTTACAGACTATGTTAGTCTGGATTGGCCATCATTTCTTTACCATTTCTGTTTTATTTCTTACCAAATCCAGAGCGTGAACCGGTTGGCAATGGAAACAAGGAAAGTGATGAAAGGAAATCATTCCAGAAAGACGGCTGCCTTTGTCCGGGTGTGTTCCACAGATAAGGACTCTCCGACTTTGAACTCTGCTGGGGTGTTTAGTTTGTAGATTAATAAATTCCTGTTCCCTGAGAAAGATAAGGGTATCCTGATAAGAGTGGCTTAGTATTGATTTTTCAAATTAGTGTTTCCCCAGGTATCTATAGGTTGGCCAACTTTCATGTTGTTTTCAAAAGAAATGATCAACAGAGTTTTAGTATAAACTGAGCATTCCAGTCCCCATATCCAAAATCATCTAAAATCTGAAACTTTTCGAGCACCAACTTAATGCCACAGCTGGTGAATTCCACACTCTGAAACGTTGCTTCATGCACAGAATTATTAAAAATACCATACAGCCTTACCTTCAGGCTGTGTGTATAAGGTGCGTATGAAACATAAATGAATTTTGTGTTTATACTTAGTTAGGTCCCATCCCCAAGTATTTTAAAATCCAAAAAACTTTGAAATCCGAAACCTTTCTGGTCCCAAGCATTTCACATAAGAAATACGCAGCCAGAACGTGTTTTGAGGAGGTGGTTGAGAAATGCATTTGAATTTTTTTCCCTGAGATAGTGTCTCAGCCTGTAGCCCAGGCTGGCCTGGAATTCCCTGTGTCGACCAAGGTAGCCTCCAATTCAAGTCAGTCCTGCCTCAGCCTCCTGAGTGCTGGGAGCCGCCACACCCAGCTAGGTTTGCAGTTCTGTGTGCCAGCTGAATTCCCTCCAGCTTTCCCTTCCTTCATAGAATGCTATAATACATTTCTCTGATAGCAATATAATTTTATACATTGTGTCTATAACTGGAAGGCCTACTACCTTTTTTCCTCTTGGTAGACGTTATGCTCAAAATTTGTAACCAAAGTTGAGCTTCTTAAGTTATACTGCTGAAAATTTTATCAAAGCAGTACTAGCCCCTGTCTTTGAAAATGAAATCAAGAGAAAATGATAACAGTGAGAAGTAGGCAGCCCCGCCCCGCCCCTTTTGTATTTCCGGACATTCACCCTCAAGGTCCACACCTTTTTCTTTTCTTTTTGCAGTACTGGGGTTGAGCCCAGGGCCCTGTAAATACTGAGCAAAGGCTCTAACAATGAGCTGCATTCCCAACCCCTTTTCTATCTTTTATTTTGAGACAGTTGCACTAAATTGCACAGGCTGCCCCTGGCCTTGAACTTGTGATCCTCCTGCCCCTGCCTGCTGCGTCCCTGGGATTATAGGTGTGCGCCATGGCACCTGGCTCTCAGGCTCCTTTTAGCGACCTCCTCTGCTTCCCTCCTCATTTCCAAGTAATTGGTTTGTATGTTGTTTCTTCATTGACCAACCTCAGGCATTCCTGTGGTGATGGAGGAAGAGCCCCCATCCCTCTCCCTCCCCACCTCCTCATCTTCCCATGGGGCACCAGATACAGGAAAGGCAAGAGGGGAAGTCTGGGGGATTCACTGGGGAGAAGATGGAAGGGTTCAGCATTGCGTCTACCCTGACACGCATGCCGGGCGAACCTGGGAACATGGACCAGACTCGGCCGCGCTGCCCCCTGACCCGCGCCTCTCCCGTTCCAGGCCTGCGTCGCGTACTGCTTCATCACCATCCCCTCCCTGGCGGGCATCTTCACGCGCCTCAACCTTTACCTGCACTCCGGCCAGGTGGCCTTGGCCAACCAGTGCCTCTCCCAAGGTGAGCCCTGTGTTCTCTTACCCCGAGAGCTCCCTTGCTGCCCAGGAGGGCTGCCCACCGTGCGTGCATGTGGGCACCTGTATGCGTGGGGACAGAAGTTGCTTTAGGGAGAAAAGAGCAAACGTGATCGCTGTGTGCTGAGCTTTGAACGTGTCTGGTCAGGAGTCCGTGCGTGAGTCAGGTGGAGGCAGCCTGCGGACGTGGATGTTTCCCGGAAGAGCCTTCTTAGATCTGTCACAGGCCACATCAGGCAGCCAGGTGTCCTGGGCTAAGGAATCCTAGAGAACTCGAGAGGTTGGGACCACTCAGCCACAGCAGAATCGTGGCAGTGGTGGCCGTGCACGTGTTTGAAACCCCGGAGCCACCCAGCTGTCAAGACCGCGGTGCGCTGTGGTGCGCGGTGCTTCTGCTCCATAGTGGGCACAGAAGCTGTCCTCGAGGTGAGGGTGTGTGGGAGGAGCTCCCCTGAGAGGTGATCACTGCAGGCATCAGGAGGGCGAAGGGGAGGTGAGATGGGGAGAGCGAGTGGGAAGCCAGCTGCGCTGGGGGCCGCTGAGGGCCACGCCTGCCTGGGCGAGCAGGACAGGTGTTCACCCTTTCTCCCGGCCACCGCGCTGGCTCGCTCCACGCCTGAGCTGAGCGAGCACTCCCAGGTGGACCGTCCTGGGTGTTCGGTGGTACGGATGGAGCCCTGGCCATCGGCCGTAGCCCAGAGAGTAAAAGAAGTCCTAGTGCCTCATCAGGGGCCATGAGCTGTGTGGCGAGCCCTCTGCACACACTCGTCCACCCAGCAGTCACGTGCTCGGTGCCCCCTGCCCAGCTGAGAAGACTGAGGCAGAGAATGGGCAGGGAGCTGGCCTCCGACAGGCAACTGCAGGCTCTGGAGGCCCAGATATTTCTTCTTGTGCTTTATAAAACTTCCAGATTTATGGCTTTGGGTATTGTAGAGCTCAAACAAATTGATGGCTGGAGCCTCTACAGGAATTGACACTACCTAAAAAAAGAATAGCAAAACAAAGTGTCTCAAGCCCAAGAAAGTGGCCTCTCTCATCAAGGATTTGCTGTTCCCAGGGATTATTTGAGAGGGCCGCGCTTGGCCTTGTCCCTGTCGAGCTGCCCTCTGTGGCCTTCAGCCCACACTGCGGGACAGCCCCGTAAGCCCAGCCCCGCACTCTGCACAGAGGAAGACAGTGACCGCAGTGTCCAATCTCTGGACCCCCCGTCCCCTCTCCTCTCACTTGGAGCTTCTGCTGGGAGCAAGAATGTGGTGCCCACTCCACATTTAAAAATTTATCCGACGAGTTTTACTCATGTCTCTAAATGCTGCGGTGCTAAACTTTAAAAGCCTATTACTATTATTCCGAAAGCCGCAGGCAGCAGTTGCTGGCCAAAATAAATAATGCATTCAGTTACGGAGCGGGGGGGGGGCTAAATATAAATTAAGTGAAGCTTGTGGCCATGGATTGCTTTCGCCTGTGTCTCCAAACACTCTCCCATTTCAGCTGGCTGTAAAACATCCTCCCTCCCCACCCCCTTCACTTTCTTGCGGGCTTAGTCCGGTCTCCATGGCCTCTCCTTTGTCACGCTGTGGCTTTGACAGAGCTGGGTCCACCCAACGAGTAAACTCCTCTTGAACTCCCAGCAGGCCAGCGTGGGGTGCGGACCAAGGCCGACTTCGTCCCTTTCCCCACCCTGCCTGCACGTGGCTGGGTCACAGCGGGATCCGCTACACCCGCTTGCGCCTGGCACCCCACAGCACTCCCAGCATCGAGGGCCTTGCGTGGCAGCTGTGCGGCCCTGGGCTTCCCACCTGGAGCTGGCCCAGCAAGGCCTGTTTGTCTTTCCTTTAAGCCCCTACTCCAGATGAGTTCCTGCCCTGTGTGTCATGGCCCCAAAGGACGTGCGTTTATGAGGAGGACGTGGGAAGGGGACGAGGAGGGAGAATCCGAGTTCCAGGGGAGGAGGTGGTCTGAGCACAGCACAGAGGAATGGGCTGACCTGCTGCCTCTGGCCAGCAGCGGGATGCTGGGCTGAGGCCCTGGTTCACAGGGACTCTAAGTCTCTGGAGAGCCGTGGTCCTCGCCCTGACTCCACCACCTGGGAGCCAGATGTGCAGAGCCTTTTCTTGTGCCTCCGTTTCCCCACCTGGAAAGTGGAGGTGGTGACAGTGGTCTCTGTCTGTTGAGATTCAGTAGTGGCCTTGGAGCCCTGAGGCCCCTGGCTCACAGTGGCTGCTCCGTTAGCATTGTCTCTCTGTGGCCGTGTGTGATAGGAAAGCGGGCTGGGGGCTTCGGGAGCTAGCGGTGTGTTGACAATGGTTTCAAGGGTTTTGAAAGCCAAGCAGTTTATCCTATGTAGAGCTTTGATGCTCCTCCGGGAAAGCTGATCTTTATATCAAGATTAAGCAGCTGAATTATGCTGGAAATGAAAACAAAAGCCCAGGCGAAAGATCCCTGCAGTCCCTCTAAGCTGGAGCACAGTGAAGAGGACAAGTACAGCAAGCAGAGGTGAAGCCAGGAGCCGTGTCTGCTTTGTCCTTAGTGGTGATGCTTCTCCCTCCGTAGCGCTCTCCCTTTCTGTTACGTCCTACTTTTTAAAATTGAGGTTTTGCATCATCTTGCTAGAGCTTAGTTCCTGCAGCATCTTTAGGAAAACCATCCTTGGCCTCCGCTACCCAGCCCGGGCAGACCAAGGGAGGTCAGGTTAGGAAAGACCAGTCATCCTTACACCCTTCCCTTGTCCTCCATGGCCCTAACCAGCGTTGTTACTTAACAGGTAAACATGCAAGTAATTCTCTGCTGCCTCCTGCCGAAAGCACCAGCTCCGTGAGGTCTTACCTGTCTACTGACGTGTCCCTGGCTCTCACGGGAGCTCAGTGGCCATGTGCTAATAATGGTTGATAATTCTTAATCATAGGGATCAAAGTAAAATGGTAACAAACTTCTCCCGGTCTGGCCGTAACTACTACGCTCCACCTGCTCTTTAGGAGGGAGTCCCATGCAGGCTTTCTTCGTAGGGTTAAGTAATTTCTTATCGATACTGGGAAAACAAAGTAGGTCCCTGGATTTGCTCAGACTCGTGGGCTTTGCTCTGCTGGGGTGACCCATGAGGGGCGTGGAGGCTCCCCGTTGGGAAGTCGCTGGCTGCTGCCATCTGGAACAGCTAAGGGAGCAGCCGGGCATCGTGCAATGGAGAGGAGTGGTTCTGTATTTCCTCTTCCTAGAGGGTGAGGCGTGAGCTACGAAGGAGAAAACTGATTTCCATCCACTTCCAAGTCCTCGGGGTTTGTGTTTAAGGCGGCCCTCCCTAGTCTGAGGCAGAACCTCCTCCGAAGAACACGTAGATGTGACTGTTTTCTCAGACCTTGAGGGGTGTTAGGTGAATATGGAAGAAAGCCAGTGATTGGATTTTATTTTGTTTTTTATTATCTGTTTTCCTTTTTCATGAGACAGTGTCTTGCTATGTAGCCTAGGCTGGCCTTGAACTCACGATCCTCTTGCCCCAGCCTCGCAAGTGCTGGCATTAGAGGCGTGCCCCACAGCACCTGGCCTCAGAGTCAGTTATTTTAGCTGGAAGAAATTAGTGTGGGCACACAGCAAGCATCTTGTTGGCCACAGTCACATCTGTCCACGTACAGTCCACCCTCCTTAGGGAGTGCGGAGGCCTGTGATGGCTGACAGCTGCTATTGGAACCCACAGATCAGGGGCAAGGGCGGGCCTTCCCACAAAGTCTCTCAGGATTTCCCTCATGCTGCTAGCGTTTCTTGGTCACTCTTATGTGTCAGAGACAAGGCTTAGAGACTCCACGTGAGCTGGGGAGAGCAGATCCGTCCACTGTTGGTATGTAAAGCAGCGTGTGATAAATATCACGCAACATGCACTTAAAATGTGCCAGAGGATTTTAGATCGGAGAGAAGTGGCCTGTGACTCAAAAGAGCAAAAAATGCTTCATCAAAGAGGTGGCCCTGAAGAGCCGGGAGCTGAAGGTGGGCTGGGATGTGCTCCACTGAGTCTGAGGGTCCTCCAGGCTGAGCAACGGTGCAGGCAAAGGCCTGGGGGGCTGCAAATGGCACATCCAAAAGGAATGAGCGGGAGAGCAGGTTAGGGAGAGAGATCCAGGCCAAAGAGTGGCGAGGTCTCAACTCTTAGCAAAGCAGTGTAGTTTTGTTCTGCACACAGTAGATATTTTCTGCATTGTCCAGATGAGGAAACTGAGGCTTATGACTGGCACAAGCTATCCAGCTAAGAAGTGGCCTCACCTGATGTCAAGTGCACTCTGAATAACACCTGTGCTCTTTGAGTCTAAGTTAGCTCTGCTGTGCCGTAATACGCAGTTTTGTTTCTAATCCCAGGTGTGTGTGGTGGGAGAGACGCGTTGTTATAGACTGAACATCGGTTCAGTTAAGAAACAGCATTAAGATAGGGAATACCTCATGGTTTCTGTTTAGGGAACCCTAAGCCTGATCCTCGCAGAGAGGAAACGGAACCTCCCTTGAGCCCCTGCGGGGATGGCAGGAAGCCATAGCATCCCTGCCTGTCGCCCCAGATAGGAGTCGGGTCACTCACGGGCTGGCCGTGCTGGCCTCCCTGTGAGAGCCTTTGACAACCTGGAGAGAAAACAGGGAGAGAAGATAAACACGCAGGAGCCTCCTGATGGTGCTGCTGAAGCCGGGAGGGCATCTCTCCCTCCCGAGGGGACTTTCCCATTCAGTATGGAGACTCAGCGTGGACACCAAAGGTATGCCGGACGGGCGAGGTGGCAAAGTCAAGGATGGATTAAGCTGTTGTTGGTAACAGTTAAGCAGTAATGAATGAGGTATTTAATTGTCCCTAGGCATGTATACTTCTTTAAACCTTGCTCTGTTTGTGTCACTGAAATGGTGACCCTTAAGTCCTCAAACTTATAATTTCTATTTTATAAAACCTAGCTTAGTAATAAATAGGATTAAGTCTTGATGGATAACTCGCCTTTGGACCACGAGACTTTACCAAAGGCACCCCACGTCTTGCTGACAGCACATACATATTGCAGGCCAACTGCGAAATTAGGGTGTGCTCTGTTGTAACCTACATGGCAGTTCCCACTATGTTGGTACTGTCAACCCAATCCTAAACCCATATAGGGATAGAAAATGTCAAATCTGGTGCAGCTATTTTGCTGTGGGGCTTGTAGACCTTGGGAGAGTCTTGTAGGTGGAGCCCTACTTCAATAAAATGTGGTCAGGGGATGGAAGCCTTCAACCCCTAAGAATGTTTCGTCTTAAGAAATTATGATGTTTCCATTCCTTGGGTGCTGTGTACTACAGTGGCTGTCTATTGACGTAGCTAGAAGAATATACTGAAGGTCTGGAGTGAGTTGCTCTTGAGGTCTTCTGTGGTCTCTAGACTTTATGAGTCTAGTGAATAGGAAAGATTTCCGTTGTTATTAGCTGCCATCGAGTCAATGTCTGACTCATAGCGACCCTACGTACAATAGGCGAAACACTATTGTCAGTGCTTCTCTGCTGTTCATAGGGTTTTCAATGGAGGATTGATTTTTGGAAGTGGGTTACCGGGTCCATCTCCCAAGCCTACAGCACCTGGTGTTCCCAGGCGGTCTCCCATCCAAGGACTAACCAGGCCCGACCCTGCTTAGCTTCTGAGATCTGATGGGATCGGATGCCACAGTGCTATAGCCACAGGCCAGATTTCCATTAGTACTGACTTACTGCATTATGAGGGTTGCTATGAGTCAGATCCAACTCCATAGCACACAGCAATAACTACAACAACAAAAGCAAAAGGCCATCTCAGAGGGTGGGCTGCATTATCCCTTCTTGCCCCTCTCTGGATTTGAATGTACTGAATCATAATCCGCATTACCAATGCCGAGGACACAAAAATGATGAATGGACTCCTGCAGGTCATAGTTAGGTCCAGATTTATTTTATCTTGTCCGTGGGACATTTGGGGAAATTGTCCTTTATCCCATTGAAAGCAGAGGCAATCTATATGTAATTTTGAATTTTGATGCTTTTATTTTAAAATTTTAGAATGCTCATTTGAAAAAATTCCAACAAAACAGAAATGTAGAACTTTGAAAACATAAAGTCTCAAAATAAAAGTTTCTAATAATATGCTGTGCCTTCCACACCCTCTTCTTCCACAAGTCTATTGTTAACAGAGTGGACATTTTTCTAATTTTTTTTTTCAGTTTTTGGGGGCTGAACCTCGAGCCTTGTACATACTTTGTAAATGCTCTGCCACTGAGCTGCACCTCCAGCCCCTTTGTTTTTCATCCTGAGACAGAGTCTTACTAAGTTACACAGGCGGCCTCTGGCCTCGAGCTCGCCATCCTCCTGCCTCTGCCTCCTGAGTCACTGGGACAGCAGGCACATGCCCCTGTGCCTGGCTCTGATGGTGACTGTGTGTACAACTTTCTGAAGAACCGCCAAACCGTTACCCACAGTGGCTGTGCCATTTTACACTCCCACCAGCAATGCAGTTCCCATCTCCCCACTTCCTTGCCAGCGTTTGTTGTTTTCCTCTGATTTATTTGTCTCATCGTGGCCCTCCTGCTGGGAACGAGGCTGCAGCTGGATTTGTTCTCCCCTCATCACTGGTGGTCAGAGTGAGCTTTTCATTTGCCTGTGGCCACTGATGTCTTCACTGGAGAAATGTCTCGTCCGTTCTTTGGCCATTTTTTAATTGCACTCGTTGCTTTTTTTTTTTTTTTTTTGCTTTCAGCTCTTCTGAGCTTCCTGTCGTCTGGTTCTTAAAGGGGGAGGCCAGCTCAGCTGCCCAGTGCAGAGATCTGACTATGAATTGAAACATGGCGGGGAGGGGGGGTGTGCTGGAAGGAAGGACCAAGTCTCCGTGTATCCCTGTAGACCCTCCACCATGACCCAGCCACTGCTCTGCCTGTCTCGGCGGGAGCGGAGTAGAGACCCGCCTTAGAGGCAGAGGGTGACTCCAACCCACCCAGAGCCAAGCGCCTGTTTAGTTCACGCTGTGCATTCTTACGTCCTTCTGCCCAACCCACTTCCCAACTCGATTTAAGATGACTTTCACAGCAAGACGCTCTTGATGGGGTAAAACCAGGAATCACAAAATACAGGGCTGGGGTTGGAGAGGAATTAGAAAAGCTCGCCAAGGTGCGCTTTTCCAGCTGAAGGAGGACCGGAGCTCTGCGCTGCCCAGAAGTCACATGCAGAAGGCAGCAAGCCACGGGACTGCAGCAGAGGGCACAGACCCCCATCAGGAAGGGTGCTCGGCCTCCCTCGGCTTGAGTGGGGCTTGAGCTTCGCAGTCTGCCCCGGATTCAAATCTCGGAGCTCTGTTTAGATTTCAGATGGAAAGTCGGGTAAACTGCCTCGTAGCGCTGCTGTAACTTCAGTGCAAGGTGCGCGCTGCCCCTTAGCGCAGCGCCTGGCTGGCACTCGGGCGGTTTTCTGATTTTTCTGATACTTGCTGCTGCCCCTGCCTTCTTCCCCCGCCCTGCCTCGCCTGCTGCCGCCACCCTCAGGGGCTCCCTGCCCGTCTCTACCTTCGCCAGTTCTCCGCCTGCTAAGCTGCCCCGGGTTATTTCCGCATTGTTGGAAGAGGGTCCTGATGCACAGACAGTCCTCATTCCCCTCTCTGCTCTGACTTACCTTTCTCCCCCTCCATCATCATTTCTTAAATTGTGACCTAACCCTTTTAACCATTTAAGTGGACAGTTCAGTACGTTATCTGCGCAGTCGTCACGTTGTTGTATAACCGGTCTCTAGAACTTCTTCATCCTGTTGTTGTTGCTGTTAGGTGCCATCGAGTCATGTCCGACTCACAGCGACCCTCACAGGGTTTTCAATGGCTGACTGTTTTGGGATTGCCTCGGGAATGGATTGCCACGGAAATGGATTGCCACATCCTTCTCCCTTCTCCCATTCTTGCTGTGCTGAGAATCGAACTCAGGACCTCAGAGACTACAGAGTGTCACTCTACCAGCTGGGCAAAACGACATCCCATTTCCCCTTCCCCCCAGCCCCTGGTGATCACCCCTGCACTTTGTTTCCATGACTTTGACTGCTCTAGTTGTCTCAGGTGGGTTGGGGTTTAGCTCAGTTGGTAGAGCGCTGCTCTGCAGTCTCTGAGATCCCAAGTTCGATTCCCAGCACCGCAACAATGGGAGAAGGACGTGGCAAGAGCACTGTCCCTCTCCGTCTTCCTTCCACCTCCCTTCCTTCCCTCTCCCTGCATCCCTCCCTCCTTGGCTCTGTCCTGTGGCGCACTCTTCTCTCTCACCCCCTCCCTCCCTTCTCTGCTTTCCTTCCTTTCTCCCATCTTTGGAAGTCTCCTTGTTTCATAAATTATTTCGTATCTCTTAAAGTACCCTCGTTTCCTAAGCGACTCTGCAGCTGTCACCCGGTCAGAAGCCTCTGACGTGGTGCGTATATGCCCATGGTTGTCCCTTCAGACACGACAGTGGTTTTTTTTTTTTTTTTTGAGACAGTCTCACTGTATGACTCAGGCTGGCCTAGAACTTGGGATCCTCCTGCCTCAGCTGCCCCTGTGCAGGGCTCACAGGCAGGCGCCACCGTGCCCAGCTCTGTGGTGTTTTCTTTAATAAACCTGGCTTGTACTAGAGAAGAGCTGGACAGGCCCGGGTGGAGCGGTGGCTCCGTCCCCCATCCTGGGCATCTCGCACACACGGGGCTCTGTTCCTGGTCCCCTGCTTTTTTCCATCTGCAGAGAGGCCTGGCTGACAGCACCTCGCTTAGCCAGCTGACAGGAGGATTCACTGACCCACGCCAAGCTGAGCGCTCGGCCCTCGTGCCTGTCACTTCTGGACTTTGCATAGAAACGTCCCCCCGTTTTTTTCGCTCAAGCTGAAGGCACTTTAGCTGAGGGTCTCTGAGCTGGGCATCTGGGAGGAGCAGCAGCGCCCTCGCATCCCAGTGTTGCACCCAGCGGGTTTGCCGACCCCTCTGCGAGGCCTGCCCACCTTCCTGGGCCCTCAGGACTCCCTCCAGGCCATGCCGAGAGGCGGCCCAGCTCTGGCTTTCCCAGACTTTGGGGACTCAGGCCTTTCTTCCTTCTTGCAGCTGATGCTTTCTTCAAGGCCGCCATCAGCCTCGTGCCCGAAGTGCCGAAGACGATCAGTATCGACGGAAAGATGCGGCCGTCAGAACCCTTCCTTCTGGAGTTTCTCTGCAACTTCTTCTCCACGCTATTGATAGTTCCGGTACGTTTCCCCACGAGAGCCACAGCTGATGTCTGCCTGCACTGTGCCTTACCTGGGCATCCTCAGCCCCGACAGTGAAGGGTGTGGGCTGGCGTCTGTGTGTGGGATTCCTGATGAGGCATTTGAGCCACTCCGTGACTGGCCCACTCGCGCCTTCTGGGCGGATGGGCGGAGCTGCTCTGTAACCGTCAGCTTGGGAGGCTGCCGCAAGCGCTGGAGCCAAATGCCTCCAACAGCCGCCCTGTATTTCTCACAGTCCCACAGGCCGTGGGTCCGAGGTCAGGGCGCCAGCCTGGTTCTGGTGAGCACCCCTTCCAGGTGGCTGACACCCATCTTCTGGTTCCGTCCTCACATGGCAGGAAGAGCGAGCCAGGGCCGCTGTCTGGCCTTTGGGGGAATTGGTTTTCTGGGACCTTTTTACCCCCAAAGGCCCTGTCTCCACATACCATCCTATCAGGATCGAATGCAGTCTGTGGATTTGGGGGGGACACAGTCAGTGCACAGCACTCTCTGTATTGCCAAGGAAGGAGCTTAGGGGTGAAGGGTGCAGCCTGGGGTCCATGGTGGTGGAGCTGGGGTTGCCAAAGGCACCTCCGCAAGTACATATGTACACCTTGTGTCAGTAAAGCGAGAGAAGTCATAGTTTCCTCTGGGCTGTTGTGAGGGTTAGTTAGGGACCCACAGAACACGAGGACGTGCTCAGTCTCAGGATACCATGAGCGCTGAGGGAAACTACGGGGTGGTGGTGATCCTCGGAGCTAACGATGAGAGCGAGGTGGTCGACAGTTGACAGGAACGGTGTTGCAAGCATCATGGGTAATGGGTTTCTTATGGATGTAAGAGGTGAGCAGTCAGGCATGGGTGGAAGAAATCAAGGCCCCTTTGGGGACCCAGCAGTAGGAATTCCTGGACGCTCTCCCTACCTGGGGCTCCTACCTCAGGGTCTTTAACCTGGGGTCCACCTGGTCCCTAGGGGATCTGACCTTGTAACCATGAATTTGTTGTTGTTGTTAGGTGCCGTCAAGTCAGTATCTGACTCATAGCAACCCTGCGTACAACAGGTGGAACACTATTGTCAGTGCTTCTCTGCTGTTCATAGGGTTTTTAAAGGTGGACTGATTTTTGGGAGTGGGTTGTGGCCTCAGGTCAGGCATGGCAGCGGCTGCAGCGGGGCCTGTGGCCAATGACTTTATCAGTCCAGGAACAGAGAGAGTGACTTGGACTTTGGGTCCAGGGTAAAAACCTCCAAAGTCCCACCCGCAGGCTGCCCTCCCAGCCCATTTTTTCAATTTTTGAGACAGGGTCTTGCTAAGTTACCCAGACTGCCTCTGGTCTCGAAGTTGAGATCCTCCTGCCTCTGCCTCCCAAGATGCTGGGATTTTTATATATCATTATTATATTTTTTTTGAGACAGGGTCTCAGTATATTGCCTAGGCTTCCTCTGGCCTCAGCCTCCCAAGTAGCTGGTGTGTGCCCAGGCGCCTGCCTGATTATTTTTGTAGCTACCTCAGTACCTGGTACATAGAAGGAAGTCACACAGGTAACCCATTCAGCATGACTTACCCAGTGCCTGCGAAGTGCCCAGAGCCAGGAGTAGGACCGAGTTGTTCCCACCTCCGGAATAGGGCTGAGTTGTTCCCACTGGCTGCAGACCGTACTCCCGGAGGCACCATGAGCGCAGTCCAGTGGAGCACGCGCTGTAGCCGGCAGTAGGCGGTCTCAGGCATCCTGCGGGTTGTGAGCTGGCATGGAGGAGAGACATGGAAGCCACGAGCTGTGGCCGGGCACCTCCCCGAGGCAGCAGGTGAGACGGTTTCAGGTGGCGAGATGTGCCCAGAAGACACAGGAACACTTGTGACACAGGGTCTAGGGAGGAAGAAAGGGAGCTGGGGCAGCCAGTCAGGGAGGGGCTGTCGGGAGCCAGCGCATAAGATGGGGACCAGAGGCTCCAGGGACCCCGTGTGGCCAAGTCCTGGGGGCGCAGGTTCCAGGCAGGACCCTCAGGGCTGGGCGTTGGCCCCTGCTGGTTCCTTTGCCCTGCAGTCTGACTGTGCTGGGGTGATGGGCCTTGGGGCGCCGTCCCCTGGCCGGCCTGCCTTCTGGCTTCTGACCCGTTCAGGTGGAGGAGGTGCCACCCGCAGCTGGGAGGGCAGGAAGACAGCGAGTCCAGGTGTCGTGCCCCACGCCACCCAGGCCGCACTCTGGCAGTGGCTCAGTCCCTCCATCAGTGCCCAGTGGCCTCCTCCAGGCAAGGGCCTCGCAGGTGCCAGCCATGCCCCTGCCCACAGCTTGTTCTTTCAGCCTGGGAGGGTGACGGTGGCCCTCGGTCACTGGGCCCCGACACCTCGACCTGCCTGCCTGGTTCCCTTCACACAGGCCCCGGCCTTGCAGAGAAGCCTGACGCACCTTCCTGCTCCACTGCGCCTGTGCCCCGCTGGGAGCAGAGTCATGCGGCTGGGCTGGGCAGCGAGAGGGATGGCGAGCCTGAGGGACGGGGACATGCGTGAGGGGACAGTGGGGCTGGAGGCGGGGCTGGCCAGGCATTTAGCCCACGTGGGACGAGGAGTCTGGGAAGGTTGCTGTGGTGGAGCCTCATAATTGCACACTCCTTAGCGTCTGAGAAACATAGTTTGCCCCAGGCTTGCACAGGCTCCTGGGTTTTCCCGCTCCTGAAGTCCTCACTATCATTTCCAGCCCATGCCTTGAGAAGTGGCAGGGATCTTTGGGGCTTGCCCCAGGATGGCTTTTGCTGTCACAAGTGCTGGGAGACCTGCCACGTCGCTTTTATAGTGGGAGGAATGGCACTTTTTCTTACCCCTAGGCACAGAAAGGCTGGGATTTAGCTCAGTTGGTAGAGTGACGCTCTGCAGTCTCTGAGGTCCCCAGTTAGATTCCCAGCTCCATAAAAATGGGAGGATGAGCCGGGGGGTGGGGTGGGGGGGGTGGCGCATGCCTGTCATCCCAGCGGTTCGGGAGGCGGAGGTGGGAGGATCGCAAGTTCAGGACCAGAGGTAGTCTGTGTAACTTAGTGAGACCCTGTAAAAAAAAAAAAAAAGGGCTGAGGGTGCAGCTTAGTGGTCCAGCACTTGCAGAGCATGCAGGCGTGAGGCCCATGGTTCAACCAACCCCCAGTACTGAAAAAAAAAGGGGGGGGTAGGATGTGGCAATCCACTCCGGAGGCAATCCCAGAACAATCAGCAATTGAAAACCCTGTAAGGGTCACTATGCTGACTTGATGGCACCTAACAGCAGCAGCAGCAGGCACAGAAAAACAAGAGAGGAATTGGAAACAGGCCCTCAGCTAACAGGCCCCTGCTGCTCACACCTCGGACCCGAGGGGAGGCTGTCCGTTCACGTCCCCAGTCTGGAGAGGGTAGCTGAGTGGGGGGCAGCACTCTGCCCCTCTCCTTGCTGCTCATACGGGCTCGTGATCAGCCCGGCCTTTGAATCTGTGCCGCTGCCCAGGCAGGGACGGAGGCGGGCATTTCTGTTCTGTCCTGAGTCATGTCTGCATTCACCGATCCTGCCTTGCTTTCCCCACCAGGATCACCCCGAACACGGGGTCCTGTTTCTGGTCCGAGAGCTTCTCAACGTGATCCAGGACTACACGTGGGAGGACAGCAGCGACGACAAGATCCGCCTCTACACCTACGTCCTGCACCTGCTGTCGGCCATGAGCCAGGAGACCTACGCGTACCACGTTGACAAAGGTAGCCAATGTCACGGGGCGAAGGGGACCGTCCCGCGCTCTCTCTGCTCTCCCGTCTCCTGCTGGTCCAGCTCCCACAGATTCTAGTCTAGGGTTTCCCTAGGTTCAGCTGATCCCTACCCGGAGCAGCTCTCGGGAGCCCAGATTCCTGTCCCACTCCTGCCCTGGCTGCCTTGGAAGCCCAGGGAGAGGCCTGCGGAGCCTGTGTTTAACAAGCGCCTGAGACCCCTTTGGCCGTTGGATGAGGTGGGGTGAGCACCGTGGGCTGAGGTGATGCCGCATAACCTGGATGGAGGCTGCATACACAGCTGATGAGCTGCGTCCTGGGCCTGTGCCTGACCCCGCCTCAGGCGGGCCCTGAGCAGGGCCCTGAGACCTGTGCTAGGGGTGACGCCGAAGTCCCGCAAGCCCCGGGGTCATGTGCCGGGGAGGAAGGCGAGCCTGGTCCCCCCGCCTGCACCTGGCCGTGTTGAACTTCCCGGTGTAGGTTTGAGGACGGCTTCGCCACGTCCTGGGGTACCGCGGGAGCCTTCCTTTCCCAGGCTTCCTATGTGTCCTCCTGCTTGGCAGAATCTGATTTCACTTGTGGTTCCAGAAAGTGGCCCTGTTGGTAGAAGTGCCTTGGCCACTAATTGCTTACCTGGGTTTTTTTTTTTTTTTTTTTTTTTTTTTTTTTTTTTTTTTTTTTTTTTTTTTTTTTTTTTTTTTTTTTTTTTTTTTTTTTTTTTTTTTTTTTTTTTTTAGGCAAAGAGCATGTTACTTTATTAAGCTTTTTGGACATTTGAAAAAAGAAAGGATTTAGAGCCAGGAGTTGTCTTGAGAGGAAAGTGATGCTTGTCTGTGGAAATGGCAAAGTGGGGTGCTTTTTAGGGAGCTGGGTGAATTTCACCACCAGAAATAGAAGGGAATTACTGAAATTTCCAATATTTTCTATTTATTATTTTACTAGCTAAGGCAGCCTGCAGCTGTAGCCCTGTGGCATCCAAGCCCGTCAGATCTCGGAAGCTAAGCAGGGCTGGGCTTAGTTAGTACTTGGATGGGAGTCCTCCTGGGAACACCAGGTGCTGTAGGCTTGGGAGAAGGATCCGGCAACCCACTCCCAAAAGTCAGTCCACCACTGAAAACCCTATGAATGGCAGAGAAGCACTGACAATAGTGTTTCGCTTGTTGAATGTAGGGTCGCTATGAGTCAGACACCGACTCCATGGCACCCAGTAACACCAACAGCTAAGTCAAAGTTACAGACCAGCCTCGGCATCTAGAACCTCTCAGAGGCAGCTTAGTGTGTGAGGGACTCGTGGGTCTGCTGGCCGTGAGCTCCTTGCTCTTCGTGAGACCTCCACAAAGCAGACAAGGGATTGTGGTGACAGGGCCTGCTTTTGGTCAGCAGTCTTAGGTCACCCTAGGACTTAAAAAGCATCCCTGTGCTTGGAAATCGCGGTGAACAAATCCAGGGCTCCCAGGGATGGCCTGTGTTGTGACTCTCGGAGGCTTCTCAGCTGCAGCGTGGGGGCTGCGATGGAGGTGGGCATAGGAGGCCAGTTCTTGTCAGTGATGACCAGGGTGACAGAGCAGCTGCTGCCCCGCTGGGGTCTGCGCCAGACTTCGTGGCCACCTTCTCCTTTCATTGTCACCACACTGCTTTAAGACCCGTGGTCATGTCCCCCTTTTCCATGAGAGCAAGGGGAGACCCGGAAGGAGTGCCGTCTGCTCACGGGCGCCTGGGTAGCAACGGAGCTGGGGGACGCAGGGGCTGCTGCTTCCTCGGAGACACATGGTGATGGTTGAGT
Organism: Pedetes capensis; assembly: GCA_007922755.1. NCBI lineage: Eukaryota > Metazoa > Chordata > Mammalia > Rodentia > Pedetidae > Pedetes > Pedetes capensis. Next base: position 27,956 of record VMDO01013424.1, read on the forward strand.
GGGGCTGCAGATGTGGCTCTGTGGGGGATCGAGAGTGCAGCACGCAAGAGGCCCTGGGTTCCGTCCCCAGCTCCGGCAAAAAAATGAAATGAAGCATAACATGCGTAGCAAATACACGATCAACAGCGGAGCCCAGTGAGTCATCACCAAGTGAGCACCGCCAGGGAGTCGCCCCCAGCTCAGGACACAGAACAGCGTGAGTTCCCCAGGAGTCCGCACCTGGCCTGGAACCACATCGCAGACTTGCACCCCACTACCGCACCTCCTCTCTGGAATTCCACTTCACTCCTCACAGCTACCTTTATAAGTTACTTTGCCAGCTTTCAAGTTGTACACAAAAAGGATTATTTAGCAAATGTTCTTTAGCACTTGGTTTCTTTCACTCAGTATGAGCTTCGTTAATGTTATATGTAGCTGTGGCTCACCCTTTTGCATTGCTGTGTAGTATTCCATTGCACAACTGCTACGCAATTTATCCACTCTCCTGTGGGTGGGTATTTGCATGTTTCCATTTCCAGTCCAGTGTGGGGCTGAGTATTGTTCCTGTGAACATCCCCATACCTACTTCTTGGAGCATATTTCTCTTGGGTGTAGGAATGGAATTGTTGGCTCATGAGATTAGCTGTGTTCAGCTGTGGTAGATACTGCTGCACAGTTTTTCAAAATGCTTATGCCAACTGACATTCCCACCTGGCATAAGTGAGGGTTCTGTTTGTTCTACAGGTAACAATTTTTTTCTGTTTAGCCATTCTGAGTGAACTTTGCATTTCTTTGATGTCTAAGGAGGCTGAGCCCCTTTTCCTGGATTCATTTAGTTTTATTTCCCCCTTGGTAGGGTGTTCATGGAGGGCTCTGAGCACCAGAGATGTTTTGAGACAGCCAGGAACTCGACAGTGGACCTGCACCCCTTAGGACCTGCCAGAGGAGCAGGCTCTGCCCCTCCTCGCCTTTCTCCTCTTCCTCCAGCAGGTGCAGGGAGCCCTCTCAGAACTTCCCTGGGGTCAGACAGCCAGAGCCAGCTGGGCCAAGGCAGCGAGGCCGTGTTTGTCTCTCACAGGCAAGGCGTCGAGTTTTTCAGCCTGCAGAGACACAAACGGAAGCGGGGAGGGGGCCCTTCTTTTCCTCTCGGGCCCAGCTGTGTTTACTCTGGATGCACAGTGGTGACCTGCCCAGGGCCTTCGCAGAGGAGAGACAGGGGGGAGAGGCAGGCTCTGCAGGGTTGGGGGCCGCATTCTGCCTTGTCCGCAGTGTTGACTCAGCTCGGAACCGATGGAGGGAAGGGTTGAATGACGTTTGCACCGACAAAGGCTGCCTTGGCTGCCGCCTTTTCAGATTAATGAAGAGAGAACGTGCTGGCGATACCTGGAGCAAAGGCTCGGGTACTTGGACGTGAGCTTGTGAGCGAGGGTGCGGGGTGGATATGGAGGTGGAGATGGTCCTGGGGACAGAGGGCTGCGTCTGCAGTGGGCCAAGAGCGAGGCTTTGTTGGAAGAGCGCGCCTCGGCTGTTCCCACAATGCCCGCACAGCCCCCTCGACTCCTCATCACCTTCCAGGCCTGTGAAGCATTTGGCTCTGTGACTGGGAGTCAGACAGATGGAGAGCTTGCGGGTGATTTTCCGTGGCCATTCGCTGCCACCTCTGCCCTCTGGAGAGCCATGTCTGAGCTCACAGGCCTACCGTGCCCTCTGGCCTGAGCAGAGTACTTTGTCATTCTCAAGCCCACCTGTCCCTCTCTCCCTCGGTGAACTCTGCCTGCCACCCGACCCCGGTTTTCTACTTTCTCTAGTGAATTCAACCCCCAAGTGTCTCACTGATTCCCACATTCCATCCCAAGCTGAGTTTAGGGTCCCAGCACCCCGCCCCGCCGCCTCCCGGCACTCCGCCCGCTTCCTGCTGCGGCCCAATGCCAGGTCGGCCTTGCTCCCCACCTGGTTGCCAGCTCCTGGCCCCACAGCCTGGTGCGGCGCCAGCCACACTGAGTCAGTGTTCTGTGAGCGTCTGCATGTGCCGTGGGCGCGCATACGTGTGTGAGGCGGGGCGCGCGGGGAGGTGCGTGACCCTGCTCTGCAGCCCCCTGCACCCCCGCCCTCTGGATGAGAGGAGCCTGGAACCCAGAGGAAGCCCGGACTCCACACCAGGAGCTGCTGTGGTCCCCAGCAGTGGACAGGAGAAAGTCCTCCGCCAGCTGCAGTTTTTGCACCCTGCAGAATCAGGTGGTGGTGGTGGCTGAATCAGATTCTTGCACTTCATATGAGAACAGCGGCTATGTTCCACATCAGACACAGCAGCCACTGCTCGGCAGCCAGCGCCATCTCAGACGCCACAGGACTGACCGCTGTGGCCCGGGGCCGTTTGCTGCCAGGCTGGTCTGGTGGACCAGCCATTGCCCAGGAAACAGTTGGCCTGGACGATCCCCCCCAAATCTCCTTAGACTGTGGTTCTGGATCAGACTGGAAATTACCTGTGGTCACCGGAAGCTGGGGAGCAAGGAAACTAGGTGTTTTCCTTATTCGCAGGCAGTCTGTGTGCACCCTGCTTTCCGGGGCTTCACTGTGTGAACCAGCCACACCCCTGGCTGCCTGGGCTTTCTGGGCAGTGGCTGTCACGGGTGATCAGGCAGAGGCTGGAAGCCTTTCTGGCGAGGGAAACTGTCCGCGGGCCTCGAACTCCGGGAATAGCTGAGCTGGAGGACGTGGCAGCTACTGCTGAGGTGGGGCTGCCAGGGCAGGCGGCGGGGGCCGTGGTTAGGAGCTCGGGCTTTGGCATCAGGCTGCCCGGTTCAGGGTCCTAGCTTGGCCCGCCTCTGGACCTCAGTTTCCCCACCCATGAAAGGGAGCTGCTCCGCCGGCTCTAGGTGTGCCTGCTCCAGAGGACCTGAGGAAAGAAAGCACTGGCGTGGTCCCTGCAGCCAGCCCCGGGGCCCCCAGGCCTGATGCTGCCCCTCCACACGTGGCCAGCGGGCACAGCTCCTGCACAGTGGGGCTCAGGCTCGGGCCGTCCTGCAGCCCAGGTGCTTTCTTTGGGATTCCCAAAGCCACCGGGAAGCCGTGCCGGTCCCGTGTGCCCTGCTGTCTGCCGACCCCTGGGGGCAGGGGGCTCACTGCTCTTGTTTGTCCCCCCAGTTGACTCCAATGACAGCCTGTACGGCGGAGACTCCAAGTTCCTGGCCGAGAACAGCAAGCTGTGCGAGGCGGTGATGGCGCAGATCCTGGAGCACCTGAAGGCCCTGGCCAAGGACGAGGTGGGGCCCGGCGGGTGCTGGTTTCTCGGGTGGCTGGAGGGGAAGCGACTCCGTGGGGGGGTGGGTTCCAGTGCAGCGCGCGTCCTGAGTGCCCAGGGCTGCGGCTCTGGCTGCTTGTTGGTCCCGTCGTCCAAATCTCAGCTCGCTCACTCTGCCTCCAGTGGCCACTCTGCTGCTCCCAACTTCATGATTTTTGAGACGACTAGTTGTGAGTCGGCCTGCAGCTCTAGCCCTGTGGCATCCGATCCTGTCAGATCTCGGAAGCTAAGCAGGGTCAGGCCTGGTTAGTACCTGGATGGGAGACGGCCTGGGAACCCCAGAAGCTGTAGGCTTGGGAGAAGGACCTGGCAACCCCCTCCCAAAAATCAACCTGCCATTGAAAACCCTATGAACAGCAGAGAAATACTGACAATAGTGTTTCCCCTGTTGTACAGAGGGTCGCTATGAGTCGGATACCCACTCGACGGCACCTAACAAGTTGTGAGTCAAAAAACAAGCCGAGTGTGGGGACCATGACTGTAATCCCAGCACTTGGGAGGCTGAGGCAAGAGGATCGTGAGTTTAAGGCCAGCCTAGGCTACGTAGCGAGGCTCTGTCTCAAAAAACAAAAAAAGAAAAAAAAAATCGGAGGTTAACAGTGCATCCTCATGAGGCCTTCTGGGACCCTTGTCTCACATGGCCGCACTCACCTGCTCCCTCTGTTGTGTGGCCCCGTGGCACATGGTCACTGGACAGCCGTCAGCAGCATTCTGTGTGTCTGTCTCCCCATAGACCCCTGCCTCTTCCACTTGAGTCCCAGCTCCATGGGAGCAGGGAGCTCGAGAGTCTGGAAGACCTGCTTGCGCAAACCCCCGAGTGTCTTGGACAAGCCCAGTCTCCAGGTCCTTCGCCACATCATCCCTGGCACACGTCATCCCTGGCACACAGCGGGTGCTCCAACAGCTCCTGGTCAGCAGTTGCTTTCCGCTCGGAGCTCTGTCACTGCCCACAGCCTCCCTCTTGGTTCTCATTGTTTCTTCTCATTTTGAGTTGAGTCATATCAGCAAAAGGAGGTCCTAGGGGCTTTACCCCTCTCCTGTTATTAGAGTCAGCTCTACTTCGAGGAGGCAACTCTTCCTTAATCATTTCTTGAATGCCTTCCAGCCTGGGGGGCTCATTTTCCAGCACTGTATCTGACAGTGTTTCTCTGCTATTCATAGGGTTCTCAATGGCTAATTGTTATGGGAGTAGGCCCTGGGTTCAACTGCCAGTACCACAAAAAAAAAAAAAAAATCAAGTGTTTCCACATTTTCTCTCATATAAAGACCAGGGACTTCCAGTGACAATATCTGTCCACATAGGGACAGGTTTCACAAGGCCAAAGTCTAGGTGTTCCCTGGTCCCGCTCTTAACTGGGAGGCACTGGGAAGAACCCACTTCCGTGCAGCCATAGGACTGACGTTGGGTTTCCTTGCTCGTCTGTTGGTCAGGGGTCCGTCTCACCTTCTAGAAGCTGCCTGCATTCCTTGGCTTGTGGCCTCCTTTCTCCATCTCAAGTCAGCCGTGGGGGGGCCTCATGCTGCGAACCTCCCCTCCAGCCTGCCTCCCCTCAGCCCCAGCCCTCCCCAGCTTTCTCCCTCACTTGCCGTCTCGGACTCTGGCCTAGGATTCATGCGGCTGAGCCCACCCAGGTGGCCCTCCTGCTGCAACCTTATCTGCAGGGCCCATTCCCGCAGCACCTGCGCTTCTGCACAGTGACCGGGGCACGGGGGCCATGGAGCGCCGAGGACGGCTGCAGTGTGCTGGCCGCCCCTGCCCCTGAGCTGTCATGAGGATTAGATCCAGGGAGTCGCAGGAGCTCCGGGCAGCACGGCTGGCACACTAGCTGCTGGGGGCCAGGGCAGGCGCGTGGCGGGGCAGCACGGGCCTGGGCCTCGGCTTGCCAGTGGCCGGTTGGGCCCACGGGCTTCCTGCCTGTTGGTGTGGTGTTCTCTGGTGCCTACCTTCGCCCTCAGGGGCCTGCTGCTGCTTGTTAGGAGGTTTATTTTCCGTCTCTGCCACGCAAAGCTAGGGTTCAGGTTCCATCTGCCGATCTGGGCTCGATGTTGTCTGGAGCTGGGCAAGGTTTCTGGAAGGTCCGGTGTGGGCAGCGGGAGGTGGTTCTTGGGAAGCTGGGCGCAGGTCCTGTGTCGGGAGCTGAGGACCAGTCTTTGCCATCAGCTCACAGGGTGGCTGCAGTGTGGGCAGGTCGAGGACATGTGTGAAGCACTGGAGGCCCCAGCTGTGGGTGGCACTGGCGGCTGCTGTCACTGCCCTGCACGCTGACCTCGCGCAAGGCCTGGGGCTGAGCACTTGCTGTGCGGCCTCAGAGTCCTGGCGTTCCCTGCGAGGTGCGTCCCTCCCGTCATGCATGGAGCAGCACAGGACTCAGGAGGTGACAGCAGAAGCGTGGCAGAGCTGGGATCGGAACCCAGGCCCCTGTGACCCCCCAGCCCCGCCCCAACCCCCCTTCCCCGGCGCAGGCCCTCGACCTCCCCTCTCTGTTGCAGGCGCTCAAGCGCCAGAGCCTGCTGGGCCTGTCCTTCTTCAACAGCATCCTGGCGCACGGGGACCTGCGCAACAACAAGTTGAACCAGCTGTCAGTCAGCCTGTGGCACCTGGCCCAGAGGCACGGCTGCGCGGACTCCAGGACCATGGTGAGGCGAGGACTATGTGGCACACGTGACCAGGCCTGGGAATGGAGCTGGCTTGTGCTTAAGCTAACATTAGCAGACAGGGCATGGCGGGTTTCCACCTTCTGAGCAAAAACCACACACACACCAGGCCCCAGGCACATGTATAATTACAGGGACTTGCAAGATGGAGGCCAGAACCAGCCAGTGCAACTTAGGGGGCCCTGTCATAAAAATAAAAGGCACGGGGTGGGGCTGGTGGTGAGCCCCAGTGGTAGAGCCATTGCTTAGCATATGAGGCCCTGGGTTCATTCCCCAGTACTGGGGGCGGGGGGACCACATATATGTACCAGCCCTTCAGAGGCACACCCACATGGTCACAAGGGCAAGTCATAGTCTAAGAGCTGTTAAAGACCCGTCTCCCCCTCTCCGTCATCCTTCAAAAGGCCCCCTGGTCTCTGCACAAAGCGTCAGCTCCCATAACAGCCAATTGGGTGGAGCCCGGGGCTCCCAGGATGGTTACGAACCAGAGCTGAGGTGGACGTCCCTTTTTCTCCCAGGTGAAAACTCTGGAATACATCAAGAAGCGAAGCCGACAGCCAGGCATGGGGCATCTGACCGAGCTGGCCCTGAGACTCCCTCTGCAAACAAGGACATGACCCTGTCCACCGCGGTTTGTCCCCAGGAAGCCCGGCACCATGTCCAGACAGCGCTGCCTGGCTGGCCTAACTCCTGGCAGAACTGAAGAGTTTTCACCCTTACCTTCCTCTTACCTGCATGCAGACAGGTGTAAGCTTTGGCCTCTGCCTAGGCTCCGCCGACAGCCAAGGCGAACTGTCCGCGCATTAAAATCCAAGCTTTCTCTCACGGAGCGTTTCTTTGCTCGAGGGCTCTTTGGGTTCTCAGGAAGCCACCCAGAAGGGACGAGGGCCCATTAGCCAGGGAGCAACAAGGGAGCGCAGGTCACTCTCCTTTCTGGAAGGCGGCTGTATTCTCACTTGGAAAGAGAACTTTGAAAAGCAGCCTGCTGTTTCAGCCACGTTTGGTTCCAGATATACGCTTAAGTCAGAGAAAGCACCCATGGTCTGGCTAGCATGGGACCCTGGCTAAAAACACCGCGGGGGACTTCTAAAAGGCAGGTCTATGGCCCAGCATAGTTGGACTGAGAATGTGCTGGTGGCCCATGGGCGGAAGCAGGGTGAAGCTGGAGACGTGGTTGCTTTGGGCAGTGTGTGCTGTAACTGAACCACCATCCTGAAGGACAGAGGGTATCACAAGAATCACTGGCTTCGTCCAGAACACAGGGCGCGGCTCAGCACTGCCCGGCTGGCCTGGAAGCGGCGGTTCTCAGCAGCACGTCATTCCCGCTGCGGGCCCCTGCCAGCTTGGTGGAACTCAATTCTTGAGTTGTTGCTGGGTTCCCAGCACTTTATTCTGAATCCGTAAGAAGCATTCTTACCGGTGATTCACAATCTAGAACGCACTGTCCTTGCAAATACACCTGTGGGTTAAAAATGTCCCAAACTAGTTGTGTGTGGTGGTAGGTCCCTGTCATCCCAGCTACTTAGGAGGGTGAGGTGGAAGACCCAGATTCCAGGGAGGAAACCCCACCAGCCAGCCACACAAACGCACCACACCGCATTACTGGAAAACACACACAGGACATGGACTACACTTCCTTACACTTCCTTTTTACTCCACGCAACACAGGATTCCCCCTTCACACAGGCTAACCTGAAAAGGTAGGAGGCTAAAGTAAGTTTTAAAAAATCTATTTATGTAAACTCATCTTCTTTCTGAACAGTGTAGGACCAGTCAGGTGCCGATCCTCCTCCACCGAGGAATTGAGAGAATCACCTCCAGGAAGACCGGCAGATGCCAAGATGCCGCTTCCTCCCCTTCAATGAGCAAAATTCCCAAACTCAGGAAGTGTCATGGTGTTATCGCTCAAATACTCTCAAGGGGCCTTTATTTCACAAAATTTTTTCCATTAACATTTTTATACACTACTTTTACTGTGGCGCCAAGTGAGTGAAAAAACCACCAGCAAACTCGCAGGTTAGGCGCTTCCAGTCATTGCTCGCGGTTCCAGGCTGTCCACGTTGGCTTCGTCGTCCCCAAGCCTGGCTCGGTGAACCCGCTGCTCCCACGTTCACCTGGACTTGGCCTTTCCCACTAGGTCAGGTCCACAACTCCCACAGAGTTGCCGGACCGTGGTGCCTGTGACCTAGGTGGACACGTGGACTGTTTCCCCGCCTGTGACTCACGCAGCAAGCTGGTCTCAGACATGAGACACAGCAATGACAACTCCAAGCAAGGATTTTAGAAAAAAGTGGAACGGAGGGGAATTCTGCAGGAGACCAAGCCAGGTGTCTTAAACCAGCACAGTTTTGTCCTCACGCAGTTCTGTCCGTCACAAGCCCCACTGGTCCCCTAGGCCAACGTCAGGGTGCCAGCAGGGCTGCCTGCCTTTCTGGAGGTCGGGTTCTGGCCTTTTCCAGTTTCTGGAGTCACCCACCTCCCTTGGCTTGTGGCCTTGCCCTGCCTAGGTGGCTGACCAAGTCTTGTTCTTCAACACTGACCCTTCTTCCTGTTAGGGGCTCCCCAGTAGTCTAAGCTCATCTCCCTATTTAGGCACAGCTGATTAGCAAGCGGCACTCCCTTCTGCTTTGGAACCTAAACCTAACATTGGGTTCAGAGTGTGCGTGCTGCATGCAGCTCTCTCAGGGCGAACTGGCTGTCGAGGGGCAGCCTCAGGGCTGTGCTCCAGCACACAGCAGCAATCACTTCAGTAATGGTGAGGTCTGGGGACAGCGGAAGAAGGGTGACTGTATGAGGGGAAGGATTCGCCCCAAAAGAAAGGCCAGACGGTGAGAAATCACAAGGGGGAAAGCAGCGGAAATCTGCTACAACCCTGGCCTCCCACGCCATCCAGCTCCCTGGAATATGGATGGCCTGGGGACAGGCTGGGCTCTGCATGGGGTGAAGACATGAAGAATAACAAGAGGTGACAGAAGTAACGGGCAGTTTGGGGAGGGCACGTGGCTTCAGCCAGGGCTGGCAGGACAGGAGTGGGCTGGCAGAGCCCACGGTGGCCCGCGGTGTGGGGGCAGATGAGGGCAGGTTCACGGGGGATGCACTGGCTGCTGGCTCACTGCTCGGCTTTCTCTGATCAGAGAAAAGCAACGGGGGCGCCCTGGCTAATGGTGACACAGAGACTCAGAGTCAAATGCGACAGCAGAGATGGGCAGCAGGCAGGGAAGAGCATGTCACCCCTAGAGAGAGCCACCAGTCCCTGAGGCGTGGGTGGTGCAGGATGATGGGCCTCTGGAAGTTTCCTGGAACCACAAGACAGTTTTCCTCCTTCCTCTGGAGCGTTCTAGAATCTTTATATGCTGCCTGCAACTGCTACTGCCGTCATCCCATCAGCCTGGTGAAGCTGACACGGAGGGGGCCAGGGCAGAGAGGAAAACACGCCCCTGGGGAGGCTGTCAGGACTCCCTGCGGGGCAGGCCAAGGAGTGTGAGGAGAACCCAATCGAGGCTGGAAGTCAGGATGCCAGAGAGGCCAGAATGAGAAGGTGGCCACGCGTCACGGGCCAGCGCACCTGGAGCTCTGCCTCGCGGCAGAGGCCAAGCTTGGAAGCCACCCCTGTGGTTGCCAAGGTGACTTCCATGGGCCTGTGGCCCCGTCATCGGCCTCACCCGGGGGGTCCCGAGTTGGCCACTGCTTCACCCGCAGGACCAACTGCTGCCCACGGTGCCTTAGGGGTTCAGAATCCAGGCGGCGCATGAAACGTCAAACCTGAGCACAGCATTCAGGACACAGCCGAGGGCCCCGGGGGCTTAGAGGCGCGTCCCCCACTTCTCCCTGCTGGTACCTCCCACACCTTTGCCTGCAGCTACTCTAGACACGGGAAGGGAAATGACCGTGCTGTTCCTCTATCATCATCAACTCCGTGTCCCTCCTTGAGGTTTGGACGTGTCACAAAACCTGCTTCCTCCATCAGTTAATCCTCACCAAGTATCCGGGGGAAACACTCTCTAATAGGGACAGAGTAATGAGGAGTGACACAGGGCTTGGGTTACACAAGTGCCACCCGTGGCACTTCCTGGCAGTGACCCCAGGCGATGTTTATCCCTGTTCCTCTGTGGTCCCGTCTGTAAGCCAGGGCTCAGAACAGCACCCACGTCAGAGTAACAGTAACCTCAGCGCAAGGGAACTGCAGTGTGCGCCTTGCGCAGGCCAAGCCCTTGGCAGGTGGGAGCTGCTGGCACTTGCATGGCGATGTCACCAACCAGGGGTGGAGGGTTTAACCCAGGGAACGGGAGGTCCCAGCCTCTCACAACTCCTCCTGGCTCCTGACACAAGCTGCCCCCACCCGCTCGTCTTCTGAGGTTCAGGTATTTTTGAGCCAGGGTCTCACTGTGGAGCCCAGGCTGGCCTGGAACTCGCGATCCTCCCGCCTCGCCCTCTGGAAGGCTGGGACCCCAGGCGTGTGCCACCCTGCCTGCCAGGGGCGGCCTTGGTCCTCACAGGGGTCCACTCGGGCAGCTGCCGGACAATTGTCACCTGCAACATGGAGTAAGAGAGCAACGTGGGCCTCGTGTGGGGACGAGGTGCTGGCGTTTAATCGTCCAGCCGGACGGACCTGGAGGCGTTCCTGTCGATGTAGAAGACCTTGTCCCGGGCGGCGAAGCCCAGGCCGGCGCCCCGGCTGTACTTCCAGCTCATGGCGCGGTCGTAGTCCTGCTGCAGGTTCTGCTGCAGGGCGTCCGCCGCCTTCTTGCTGAGCGCCATGTTGGGCCGCCCCGCTGTGCTCGGCGGGCGGCTGAAGGAGGGCGACAGGTGCTTAAAGCCACCCATGAGTTTGAGAAATTTCAGTTTCTGTTCCTCGTTCTCAAAGCCCGCGGTGTCCCACTGGCCAAAGTGGGTTCCCTGTGGAGAGCAGAAACAGGGTCACTTTCCTCGGCTCTCTTCCTTCCCCCCAACTCCAGCCCCACGAGGGGCAATGCAGCTGAAAACGCCAGGTCGCGCAGGTGGTGCCGGTGGACCACAGGACCTTGACTCATCCTAACCAGGGCCCGGGGAGGAACGTGACCACTGTGCCCGTCACTCGGGAGGAACGGGGGCTCGCAGCTTCCCGGGAACATCTACGGAGCAAGCTGATGGACTCCAGCTCCGGGGTGGCCAGCACGAGCCCCCGCACGCCCAGCTCCTTCCTGCACCACACCTTCCTCCCACGTGTGGCCACAGCGAGGAACAAAATACTACACGCCTACCACCACCACGGGCCTGGCCTCGCCTCGCCCTCGCTGCCACCCCAGCCAGGTACTCCCAGCCGTGGGAGGGTGGAGGGGCATGGGAGGGCGAGGCGCGCTTCCCAGCAGGAAGGATAGGAGGCCCCAGGACCCCAGTCCCAGCCCGAGTGCCGTACCTACCCCCCGGCCCTGCCCAAGTCCTCCCCTCCATGTGCTGGGAAATGTGAGCCCCCCAGGACCCCTTCCATTTCACCATGTGAAGGCAAGAATCCCAGGTCCCCAAGAAGACTGTGCCCTTGAAGCCACGCAGCCTCAGGATGGCCCTCTTCCTCGCCTCCCGCCCTGTGACTCTGGTCAAGCTGTCTGACCCCTCCCTGCTGCACAGCGGCGGGTGACAGGCCCCTCACAGGGCTTTAGGGAGGCTTAAGTCAGACTATGCCAGAACCCCACTGCGCAGTTCCTGGCATGACAGAGGGCCTTGGTGACTTCTTGGGGACTTCTCATCACCCCCCACCCCCTCCCACATGCCGACCACCACGCTGCTTGGGGACATTCCGCTTTCGAGCCAAATGTGGGAGGACAATCAGATCCAAGCGCCATTCTCCCAGCCTCGCATGGCCAGATGCAGAGGTAAGTGCAGTTTCCCTGGCCTATGGTTTCTAGAGCAGAGGCCACCAGGGATGGCCCCCAGCTGGGTTGGACACTCCACCAGGGGGCCAACGGGACCCAGGAAGCTGGCTCCTCCCAGGGCTGGGGCCCCTCTATCCTGGAGTCCCTGCCACGGCCGCGGCCATCAGGTGGCCTTAGTCCTGGGAGGCGGCGCCCCCACAGCATCCCTGGCAGATCCCAGCCTCTGGGTGCCAGAACCACTCAGCACCCAGTCCCCAGCCGCAACTCTGCTCTCCCGGCGCCCTGACTCCCTGAGGCCGGTGCCTGCAGGCTGAGCCTTCGGGCCAGCGGCCTCCCCTGTGGTGACAGCCCAGTGCCAGCTGCTGTGCCACCTGACGCTGTGACCGCCCACCCCGACCTCTCCCCCTCCTCTCAGGATCTTCCGACCAGCGTTGCCCACCCCGAGTCGCCCTGCTTCCCGCCATCCATGGCGGCCTCCCACCCCGGACTCGCTCTCGCTCCTTCTGTTTCCTTTCTCCCTCGCCCAGCTGCCACCTGGAAGGCGCTTCCTTTCCTCATGACTCGGGACCTGGAGAAGCCCACAGGCACTCAGTGGCAGGCCGAGGCAACTCAGCCGGACAGACAGAGTGACCTGCCCAGGCCCCCATCAACCTCAGCAGCCTGGCTTCGTGGTCCTTGTGCTGTCCCCGTGTCCTTCACTCTTGGGCTGGTCTGGAAGTTTCCCAGTCGAGTGCTAAGCTGCCTACCCCCCCACCCCCCGACTCTGCCTCCTGCCATCTCCCAGAAGCCCTCCGAGCACCCCACCCACTGCTAGGAGCTAGAGGCAACATGACCTGCAGGACACGCAGGCTGGGGCACCTTATCTCATGAGGTGCTCCCCAGGAGGCTGGCTGGGGCTCCAGGGGAGCTGGAGACACTTGGTCTCCCCCACTGCCCTCATTCTGGGGTCGAGGACAGGGGCTGGGAGCGAGCGGCCAACTCACCGTCCATTTCTTGGGTTCGGACGCCTCCGTCTTGCCCGACTCCCGGTCGATCTCCTCTTGCAGGGCCTTTCGCCTCACCTGAGCGAGGACAGGAAGAGAGAGATGAGACACGGAAGTTTCCTCTGACCTGCAGACTCCGCGCGGAGGTCGGGCTGGGGGCTGAGGGAGGCAGAAGCGTGAGCTTCACCGGCCACCAGCCAGGTGGGAGGCTTTGGCTCAAGGCATCTTCCCTGCCGGGCATGGCGCAGCTCTGGGATCCCAGCCTAGGGAGGCTGCGGCGGGAGGGCCGCAGGTTGCAGGCCAGCCTGGGCTACACAGTGACACCCTGCTTCAGGACACAAAGGAAGCAGAGCACCCTCGCAGGACTGCAGTCTCCTGGCTCAAAACGCACGGGCCTCATGAGTGCCGGTGTGCAGGCTTTCCCTAGAAACGGAAGCACAGCCACCTCCACCATCATTAACGTTTTTTTGTTTATGGCAGCCATTTTGGGTGGAAACTTTCCCACAATGCAATGCAAAAGCCGTCTTCCTGTTCAGAAGATACTGTAGTTAACAGCCATGATGATGGCAGCGTTTTCTAGAAAGGCAGGCAGGCTGTGGAGTCAGGCAGAGACCAGCCTGAATGCCAGCACTGCCACTAACCAGCAGTGTGACCCTGGGTAAGTCATTTCGCCTTTCTAAACACTGAAATATTGAGCTGCAACAGGCAGAAATTGCATCTACCCTGAAGGGTAAGGGGGAGAAATGAGTTTCTGTGTAGCAGAGTGCTGGGGACCTTCAGCTCTTTGCAGTGTGACACCCTACGCGTCAGTGTGCGAGCTTCCAGGGCCTCAGCTTCCTCCCCAAGTGTCCAAGTGTAACTTTGATTCCCGAATTTGTGGCCCTTCCTCCTCTCTTCTGATTGGCCAAAGGCTGCAGAATGAGGGGACCTTCTGTCCAGGTCAAAACTACATAAAATGAGAGGCACAGCAATAGCTGTAGGGCGCAGAGGCCACGCAGGCCCAGCCCTGGGGGGAAATCACATCACAGAATGGCGATGGGCAGACACGCACTTAGGAGACGGAAGCATCCGGTTAAAGGATCCGTGGAAGGAGCAGAGCGCACCGCGGGCTCCACCGACTTAAAACCACACGCACACAGTTACGAGGGAAACGTGGACGGGCGCACACAGGGCTGAGGCTGATTGGCAGCAGGTGGTAGCATTCCAGGGCTCTTCCCTTCCAGATACGTCATCTTCCCATTGTTACATGTGACGAACTTTCAGGATTTATGGGACAGGTGGAGAGGCTCAGCTACCCCTCATCCCAAATGGCTCCAGACCTTCCCAGAAACTCTACCCGATGGGCACAGAGCACTGGAGAGCAGAAGGGCTCTGCGGGGGGCGCCGGGCCCAGGGAGGCCGGGGGGCTCATCCTCTTGGCCCACTCTGGGGCCCTCCCTCGGGGATGGGCCTGGGCCTGCACGTCGCTCTGGGCCGCTCTGCTCAGGCCAAGCCGGGTTCTGAACGCCGACCCAGTTTCCCTCTCTCCTGGGGTGGTGACGGGGGCCGTGAGAGCACATGGTGTCCCCACACACGTTGCCTCTCTGGGGCACTGACCGCAGCCTGGCGGTCACTGGCTGGCGAAGCAGAGGCCACAGCAGGAGAAGCTGCCAGGTACCCGGCCCTGTCCCTCCTTCCCAGGACCTCCATGTGCACAGCAGGCTGAGAAACCCCACGCTTCACAGAGGTGGGAGTGAGGCCAGCGCGTGACGGCCCGCCAGGTGCCCTGGGGAGGTGCCCAATGCCAGGCCTTGGTGGCCACCCCTCAATCCTGCCGGGCCTGGGTCCAGGGTCCCAGAAATGGCCTGGTGCCCACCCGGGGCCCAGGTGCAGGGGATCCGGGCCCCACGCAAGCCACTGCCGGCCCACGGAGGAGGAGGACTCCCTCCCCTCGGCGCTCCCCCTGGGCCCCAGCCCGTACAGGGTGGGGCCCCCGGGGCTCCAGCGCACCTGGTCGATGCACGCCTCGTCCATGTTGCCCTTCTTCTCCAGCACCACCTCCAAGTCTGTGTCTGACTCCTGCAAAGACAGAGGGTGAGACGGACAGCAGGACAGACCACGGCAGCCTGCTCACGAAGTCCTGTCTGTCCTCTCCCCCACGTGTCTGGAGACCTGACGGACGAAGACACTGAGAGAGGGGGCAACTGACTCCCCCAGGTTGAGGCCAGGCCTCCTGGCACAGGCTCTGGTGGGACCTGCCCTGCTGTGCACATGCCCGGGCCTCCCTCGGTGACACCAAGCCAGAGGGAGGCAGGAACCGAGGTCCTACTGCAGAAGGGAGGCCGCCCAGGTGGCGCCCCTTCTCCCTCCGCCACTGCCTGGGCCCAGGCGCCATGTTCCTTTCTGCTCCCCGTGCCTGGCCCAGGGCCTAAACCCTCAGCTTGGGGGCTTTTCAGGTCTCCGCCAAGTCACACGCCAGGTCATCCCCGTCCCCCAACCCCCGAGGGCTCCCACCGCACGCACAGGAAACTCCAGACCACAGCAGCCTCCACGGCCCGTCCCAGGGCCTCCGCACTGGCTGCTCCCAGCGCAGGCCAGGCCACACGAGGCTGGGGGCCCAGCAGCCTCAGCCCGCACGCTGCACCCTCTCCACCACCTGTGCCTGCCCCTGCGGTCACCCCACCGCCTGGCCCCTGGCGTCCTGGCTGTGGGACCCTGGAGCAGCTCTCTGTGCTCTGTCACCCCATCCCGGCCTGGAAGGCACTCGCGTCCACCTGACTTGGCCGAGGCCTCCTTTCCCTGGGCCCCTGTGCAGGGAGAGTGAAATTTGGTGGGGGCCTCCTCCAAACTCTAGGGTCCTCCACACCCCAAGATTCAGGATAAACGAAACTGCTGGGGAAACTGAGCCTAGAGTACGAGGGCAAAGTGGGGAGACGCCAGCAAGCACGGGGCCTCCTGCTCCCCAGGCCTGAGACGCCCTCCCTCCAGGTCTCCCCACCCCCCGCAGGGCCTCAGCTGGCTCCTGCAGGGCCAAGGCCACCCATTGGCTGGCGTGGAGTTGCGGAAGCGGCTGGGGCTGCTCAGTGGGCAGAGACGTCTCGGGCTTGGTGAGGCTGGCGGCCGTGAGAAGGCGCCCCATCAGAAGCCAGCCTGGCGAGGCAGATGCCGGCCCTTCCTCCCACGTCTTTAACTCCCCACGCCTCAGTTTCCCCCTGTGAAACGGGGGTGACCCGAGCAGCTTCCTCACTGGGCTGGGGGAGTTGTGGAGAGCCCTGCGCACAGGGCCCAGCTGGACACGCTGCAGGTCGGGGGAGTCCCGGGCCCCGCTCACCGAACCCTCCTCCCCACTCCAGGAGCCTCGGGACAGACAGTGGAGCTCCATGGTTGTCACCAGGCCACTCTCCACTGCCTTGCCTCTCTCTCTGAAACACCCCCCAGGCCACGGGGTGTGGCTTCCATGGGACTGGTCCCCAGCCCCTCACCCTGGCTTCAGTCAGGGTGCCTGGCTGTGACCCCATGGAAGCCTCTGAGCAGCCTAGAGATGTTTCTGGCCATGGCTGCATGGCTACAAAGAGGCTGCCCTTCCTCCTCAGAGGGGACTGAGCTATCAGATGGCAGCCTAGAGCTGCCGGGACCACCCGGCCACAAGGCAGGAGCTGGGGAGCAAGAAGAGACAGGGACCAAAATCAAGGTAGAAAATGCAAAGCCCTGCCACGTCCTCCCTTGTCATCCCAGTGACTCCAGAGGCAGAGACGGGGGGGGGGGGGGGGGGGGGGGGGGGGGGGGGGGGGGGTGATGAGTTCGAGGCCAGAGGCAGCCTGCACAACTCAGCGAGACCCTGACTCAACATAAAAAGTAAAACACGGGGTGGAGGTGCAGCCCCGTGGTAGAACACTTGCTTAGCATGTGCAAAGCCCCTGGCCTCAACCCCCAGCACTGGAAAAAGAAAGGAAAGGAAAGGAAAGAAAAGGAGGGAAAAGAAAGACAAAAGAGAAAGAGAATGCACAGCCCAGAGCTAAGAAAAGGCACTCAGCCTCCTCATGCTACCCAAACACACATGACCCCTCCGTCGCGCAGACGCCATGTCATCGCATACCTCTGGGTTGCTGTATTTGGGTAGCAAGGCGGCAGGAGTTCAGAAAGCAAGAAATCCATCTGGAAAATCGATCTCAAATCTGGGTGCAAATGGTGATAACTTGGGCAGTCTGGACAGCAAGGGACACCTGAGTCATAGGCTGGTACAGGAGGCCTGGACGCAGCCACGCCCGCAGCTCAGTAACTCATACCCTTTCCACCAGGGGTCGGTATGTCCTCTAGCGCTCTGGCCGCTAGAAGCCCAGGTGTGCGCCAACGTGCACACAGGGGCCCGTGTCCACACTCGCCCTACCCACCCCCACTGCTCCAGGGAAGACCCCACTCTGAACGCAAACCTACCTCTGCCCAAGCGTCTTCTGCTGCCTCGCTCTCTTTCCTCTTTTTCTTCTTCTTCCTTTTCCGCGCCACCTCCTCAACAACCGGCTGCTCGGCCACTTTCCTGGGCTTCGTCTTCTTCCCCGGGGCCCTCGGGCCGTCTCCTATGGGGGTGTCCTCCTCCACAACCTCATCCGTGGCCGCTCTGTTCTTCCTCCCTCTCCTCGGGCTGCTCTCCAGGGACCTGGAGGACCTGGACAGGCCCGGGGGGGCCTCTCCCTCCTGGTGCGTTTTCTTCTTCTTCATCTTCGCGCTGTGTGCCCTGGGGCTCCCCTGCTTCCGCTTCTGCCCCAGGGCCGCCTGCTCCCCGGCCTCTGTCCCCACTGCGCATGTGTACAGAGCGTCCCCAGCCTCACAGAGCCAAGGGGCCTCGGGGGAGGAGGCTGCTGCGTCCGGGGCCTTTTTCTCCTTCTTGTGTTTTTTGGGCTTCTTGCCAGCCCTGGCCGCCTCCTCGCTCTCTCGGGGGTCTGGGGAGATCTTCACACTTGCGCCGTGGTGGGGGGCCAGGGACTTCCTCTTCTTCTTTTTCTCCCCACTGGGGGACTCGGAGTGGCCAACAGCCTGCTTCCTAGGGCTGGGGGACTTGGTCCGTTTGGCACGCGTGGTGGGCTCGGGTTCCAGGAGCTCCTCACACGGGGTGCCGTGGCCCTTCTTTTTCTTCTTTTTCTTTCCCACAGGCATCTCGGGGGGCTGTGCTTGGCCACCGTCATCAGAGGGGGATGTGTCCCTCGAGGGAGAGACATCAGCAAAATAATGGTCATTGTTTAACAGGGAGTACTGGGTCTCCGGCTCCTTGAGCACCACCACCTTCTTTTTCTTCGTCTTCTTTTTCTCTGGGAGCCCAAGGCCCAGATCTGCTTTGTGGGTCTTGGTGACCATTCCTGAAAAAGTGAAAGGCGTAAGTTATCACTACACGTGGGCCCCGGCGGTCGGTACTAAGCTCCACACCGGCCATGTTTCTGTGGGCGGGTGGGTTGAGGTGTCAGCGGCTGGGAAGGCGGACGCGATTCCTCTACAGCGGAGAGAAGCTGAGCACAGAGCAGGGCGTTCAAATCCAGGCAGCCCTGGGCTCAAACCCAAAGTGACTGCGCGCTTTGAACCAATCCCCTCGCCTCCTGAGATGGCTCCCTTATCTGCAACATGAGGAGAAAATAACACGACCTTCCTCAAGGGGTGGTGGTGGGGTCGGGTGCTGTGCAGTGGGTCCGACTCATGGCAACCCTACGTACAACAGCACAAAGCACTCCCTGACACTGCCGTGCCCAGCACCGTGGCAGTGCTGCTCTGCTATTCATAGGGTTATCAATGGTGGAGTGTTTTGGGAGTGGGCTGCCAAGTCCTTCTCCCATCTGATGCGGTGCTGGGGCTCGAACCCAGGGCCTCAGAGAGCACAGAGCAGTACTCTACCAACTGAGCTAAACCGCAGCCTCTTAGGGGGGTGACAGAGGGACTACAGGAGATAATTCATGCAAAGTGCTTGGGACACTGGTGATTCCATCTTCTTCTGTCTCCTTCCTTAAAACCTCTGATCTCATCATTTATTCAGTGGTGCCTACCCTGGGCCAGCCACTGAAGGTCTACCTGTGGCTGGGCCAGACAGTAGTTAGCCACCCTCCAGGACAAAGCAGTCAGAAAGCCTGAGGTCGCCCTCCTTGCTGAGTCCCACCACAGGCAGAAGCAGTGCCACAATTAACCCCGTACTCTGGCTCATCTAAACAGCGCTCCCGCTTTGGGTCTGGAAATGAACCCCGACCTCACCCACGTTTACCCTCCTGATTGTCATCCCAGATGGAAAAGAAAGAAGAGCCCAACTACGACTCCAAAGTCCTGGCCATGCGTGGTGGTTCACATCTGTCATCCCAGCGACTTGGGAGGCAGAGGCAGAAGGATCGCAAGTTTGAGGGCAGAAGGGACCCTGTCTCAAAATGTAAGGCCCTGGGTTCAACCCCCAAGTACCGCAAAAAAACAAACAAACAAACCCCACAACAACAAAAACAACAAAACCTGGGCCCAACGGTAGCTCTGACACACTTTTCTCGCATGCTGTGGCCTCTTGGGCCTCAGTTTCTCCGCACTCATTAAGAGAGATCAAACCAGAAGATGCCCAGGTTGAGGGCTGGGCTCACGTTCACCTGCTAAGCCTGTCTCGCTGTTCTTTAAAACTCAAATGGACTGCCAGCATTTCATTAAACGATCCAATGGCTGGCACACACATGAACCCAGGCTGCCTCTCTTTCTCACGCAAAGGACACTCCTCTGGGAAGGGGCCGGGCCTTCAGGGTACTTCTACATCCATCTGAGCTCTTCTCTCCCTCCAGTCACCAGCCCGGTTTCTGCGGTTCCCCAGGCTACAAGACGTGGAAACCTTCAGGGACTCTGGAAACAAAGCAGCCCCTCGCAGGAAGTGTGGGTGGAGGGAGGGCAAGGCCAGAAGCTTCTCCATCCTGCTGCTCTCTTGGGCCTCAAGCCCATAGGGTCCATACTGAACCCAGCTCACGCTTAGCTTTAAGGAGCCAGGCCCGAGCGATGGCGTAAGTTCATTCATCACGTGCTCCAGGAGGGCAGAGTCCAGGCCTGTCAACACTCACTCATTTATCCCTGTCTGCCCTGTTTCCTGCGTGTTGCCAAAGCCAGCTCAGGTGCTCAGTAAATACTCACAGAATGAATGCTAGAGATAGACATGAGCAAGATAACAGAGCTGCTTATGTGGGAGCTGAATCTTACTTCTTCTTCTTGTTAGGTGCCATCAAGTCAGTGTCCGTCCGACTCAGTGACCTGACGTACAACAGGTAAAACACTATTGTCAGTGCTTCTCTGCTATTCATAGGGTTTTCAATGGCAGATTGATTTTTGGGAGTGGGTTGCCGGGTCCTTCTCCCAAGCCTACAGCACCTGGTGTTCCCAGGTGGTCTGCCATCCAAGGACTAACCAGGCCCAACCCTGCTTAGCCTCCAAGATCTGGTGGGATCAGACACCACAGTGGTATGGCTTCAGGCTGAATCTTACTTAAAAGAAGAAAAAATCCTATACACAAGTTCATATACAAAAAACGCACAATTAAACTTAGCCAAGGGACAACACAAAAGAATAGAAAGGAGGAGGGAGGGAAGTAGCAAAGGGAAGTGAAGACTGGGGAAGGTGAGGTGGGGAGAAGAATCAATGCAGAGGGATAAAGGGGGAGAGGATAATGTCCATGTGAACAACGTACCTTCTGAGTACATGGGGAAACTATGGGAATATAACCCAAACATGCAGATGACTGTTACTACCTAGTAGTTGAAAGTTTCCATAAACCTTGTAAGTTGATCTGTAAGGCTCAGTCCCCCTGAGGGAGGTCGTGCCTATCCGCAGAGTTCCCAATGAGAGACGGAGTCCGAGGTCGATGCAAACGCACAGGATTTATTGTTCCGACGAGACGGGATCTACCAGGCTCTTTCGAACCAGAGACCCCGAAATGCAAAAGCAAGGGTCTTTTATACACATACAGAAGCAGAAGTGGCGGGTTAGCTGACTAGTACAATTTTAATTGGTTACATTAGTTGACCTTTTTTTAAATGTTTTTTTATTTGCGGTACTGGGGGTTGAACCCAGGGCCTCGCGCCTGCATGTTCTGCAAGTGCTGGACCACTGAGCTGCACCTGGGCCCATTTATTTTTACTTTTGGAGACAGGGTCTTGCTAAGTTACGCAGACTGCCTCTGGTCTCGAACTTGCGATCCTCCCACCTCCGCCTCCCAAGCTGCTGGGATTACAGGCGTGCGCCACCATGCCCAGCCCACATTAGTTGACCCTTAAACTGATTGGTTCAGGCAACAGTTTGAAGCAGGGGGAAGGCTCAGGCATTCTGGGCCGTTGGTTTTAGCAGATGTGAGGGGAAGATATGAGGATGTGGTAATCTAAAACAGCCCCGGACTTTCTAAGTTGGGAGGGGCCGGGTCACTCTAGGGGCAGTGAAAAATTTTACCTTATTTAGCTTAGTCTGCTCTATAAAATGGCCGTTCTATGGCTAAGCTGGGACCTTCATTCCCCCATTTTCTTTTGATGCTACTTTAATCTTAAAATAGGAAGACTATAGTTCGTGTTCTTGGAGTTGGGTCCCATTATTTAGTCTGGTATGCTGTTGTCTTAAGACCATAACTTGGACCGTACTTACACGATCTCTAATGAATTCAAGTAGGTGACTTAAAATGCAAGGCCCTAACATAAAGATGAGGAGAATGAGCAGTAATGGCACCAGCAAGGGAAGGAGGTAGGGTAGGATACCATTGAAGCCGGCCCATAGGGGATTTTCTCTAAACTCTTGTTGACGTCGTTCCAGGTCTTCTTGGAGCGCTTTAATTTTTCCCCTGACAATGCCCGACTTATTAGCGTAGAAGCAACATCTTTCCTGTAAAAACAAGCATATCCCTCTTTCCTTGTCAGTTAGTAAATCTAACCCTCTTCTGTTCCGTACTACTACTTCCGAGAGGGAATCTATCTGATCCTGTATCTTGGATAGTGGTGGAGAACGTCTCCACATCTTTTATTAATTGTCTAGAAAGCTTAACATATAGGTGAGAGGCCAGGCCCATCCCAGCTGTGCTGGTAGCGACTCCAGCTGTGACCCCCAGACCAATTAGAAGGGGAATCATCTGAATAGCCCTTTTTGATCTACCTCCAATATAGTCTAGGGAGGGTAAGGGGACAGGTTCATCTCCGGGTATGATATCAATGTCCGGGATGAGCATAGTGGCCACACAGAGCCCTGTCCAATTTGCAGGCACATAGGTATAGGCCAGTCCTCCCCCGCAGACAAGGACGGTTCCAGCGGGAGGGCACCCTGGAGACCCTCAAGAGTAACATTATTTTTGCAGAATGAAGAATGAACTTTTCCTAGGTCTAGACTACCATTATTGGCATTAGGTGGAGCATAGATACAAACCCCAGAGTAATTAGTAGGTAAAAGCTGGACCAAAAAGGGGAGGGCCATCGTGCAGTTATCAGAGCCAAGGTCATTACTATTATTAATAGCCATTGCTAACGGTCTCATGGGCCCGGTCCGGAGACAAAGCCAGCATTCTTGAGCCAGAGCGGGATTTGTTCTGTTTAGCATGTTCAAAACTGAATCAAGAAGACTTTCTGTCTCTGGATCTAGGGCGAGTCTCCCTCTTTTTCTGGCGACAGCCAATGGGTGATACTGGAGCTCTGGGTATTGGTTTATAATGAGTTGTTCAATTCGCTCTTATACCCGGGCTTCTCTAACTTTATCTTGGACACCCCCGCCATCTGAATAGCCAATGGGCGGACTGTAGTCCCAACAGACTATTTTTCCTGTTTCTCCAAAACATGGTGATAGTGCCTGACTCCCATCACCCCGTGAGAATCCAGTTGCCCCATTAAAAGTTATAGCATTTCTCACGGCAGTCCAATATGTTATATTGGCGCCCTTTTGTATGCATGGTTGGGCCTCAGAGTAACAGACAGAGTGCATAGTAGTATGGAATGTGGTGCACTGACAGCCAGCTTTCCGCGTGCCGGTGGTTGTACCTTGGGAGTGGGAAAGCAGAGCCACTTATTAGATAAGGAGGAGACGTAACCAGAAGTGTCTACAATAGTGTAGGCGGTTTTGTCTCCACATGATACCTGGCGAAGCATTTGTCCCGTGGGCACTGTTGAAGAAGTGCCGCCTTTACAGTCACAAGGCTTTCCCATCAGGTCAATATCTTCCAGGCTTCATGAGGGTCTCCGAATCCCCCGTCAGCAGGTGCCAAGAACACAGGTAACAACAGGAGGGACCATCCCTGTAGGAGGGTATTGTGGAGGGGCAGTAAACAGATCATTAGGTCGGGTTAATTTTCTTAATCTTGAGCTTCAGTGGGTTGTCAGTCTTGTGGGCCTCCCAAGAGTCGGTGGACTGTAAGGCCGGCTTTACGTGGGAGGCGTGGATCCAGGATGACATGCCGTCCACTTCCAGCGCAGTAGGAGTGATCAATAATACAGTATAGGGTCCCTTCCAATGGGGCTCGAGTGAAGCAGTGCAGTGTCTGTGTACCAGCACGTGGTCCCCGACTTGGAACCTATGGGGAACGTCAGGAGTACCTGGGGCATAGAGAGCAGACAATTGAGACCAGATTTCTTGATGTAAAGTTTGGAGAGCCATGAGCCTTGTCATGACATCTCTAGGGTGATGGTTGGACGGCTGGAAAGTAGGGCCAGTATCTATCAGCGGGGTGGGTGACCCAAACAAGATTTCATAAGGAGTCAGCTTAAGCTTATAAGGAGTGTTTTGTACCCAAAATAGGACAAGAGGGAGGAGCATCACCCAGTCTGCGCCAGTCTCTAAGGTCAATTTAGTTAAGGTCTCTTTTATCGTTCTATTCATTCTTTCTACCTGTCCTGAGCTTTGAGGATGGTAGGCACAATGTAAATTCCATTTTATCCCCAATACCTGATTGAAGCCCTGACTTACCTGAGAAACGAAGGCCGGACCATTATCTGACCCTATTACCTTAGGGATCCTAAATTGAGGCAGGATTTCTTCTAGCATCTTCTTGGTGACCATTGAGGCAGTTTCATGTTTGGTTGGGAAGGCCTCTACCCCTCTACCCATCTTTAAAGACTAGTAAATACTTGTATCCATATTTTTCTGGTTTTATTTCTGTGAAGTCAACTTCCCAATAGACACTGGGTCGGTCACCTTGAAGTTGCTTACCAGTCTCAGCATATTTTTTACAGCTGTTGACTCGGTGGCAGTAGTCGCAAGTGACTATTATTTCATTTACCAAGTCTCTTAGTGCCGGTACAAACATTGGGGAAGCTTTTATGAGTTCAATCAGTTTCCTTTTACCTAAATGTGTCCAATGGTGTAGCTGGGATATCCAATCTCTGGCTTGTTCCCTTGGGAGGATAATTTCTCCCTTTATAGTTTTCCAACAATTGTCTTGAAAATAATTGCTCTTAAATTTACGGTTCCATATCTCTTCTTCAGGGGTATATGTGAGATGTGGAACTCCTTTAGACCATGAACTTTGAATTTTATAAGTAGGGGGCTCGGTGTCGGTCAGGGCATTTAAACTGACCATTTGCCCCATTGGTTCGGAGGGTAGATCATTGGAATTGTCCCCCATTGCCACTTGTTTTGCCACTTGGTCTGCAAAGTTGTTACCGTGTATGATTGGGGTGTCTCCCTTTTGGTGAGCCGGGCAGTGAATGATGCTTACCTCTTTGGGCAGATGTAGGGCCTGAAGCAGGTCAAGAATTTCATTTTTGTTGCGTATTTCTTTTCCATCTGAAGTTAGGAGCCCATGTTGTTGGTATATGGCCCCGTGGACATGGGCAGTTGCGAGGGCATACCTGCTGTCAGTGTAGATGTTTAGTTTCTTACCTTGTCCTAGCCTCAGGGCCCTGTTGAGCGCGATGAGTTCGGCCCACTGAGCAGAAGTGCTAGGGGGAAGACTGGTTTCCCAGACAATGGCGTCTTCCTTGGTGACAGCTGCCCTGGCCTTACTTGTTATCCATTGTGTAGAAAACTGCTGCCATCAGTGAACCATGTGATAGTTGCCCTAGGCACTGGGGTGTCTCTAAGGTCCTTTCTCCATCCATGGGCCTCTGCCAAGATCTGGAGGCAGTCATGATTTTGGGGAGGCATCTCAGGGTCGGGTAGCAAGGTGGCTGAGTCCAGAAGGTGGTGCAAATGTTATCCGCCCTGGATCAAGTAGCAAAGTCTGATAATGAGCCATTCTAGCATTAGAAAGCCATTTATCTGGTGGCTGCTGGATGATGCCTTCCATAGCATGCGGAGCTGTAACCCTTAAGCACTGTCCCGAAGTTAGTTTGCCGGCATCCTTGACCAGTTGTGCTGTGGCGGCCACCAACCGAAGGCAAGGGGGCCATCCTGATGCCAAGTTTCTTTGAAAGATATGCCATGGGCCGTCTCCAGGGTCTGAGTTTTTGGGTCAATACCCCTTTGGCGATGCCATTATGTTCATCAACAAATAGATGGAATGGCTTTTCTAAGTTTGGGAGGCCGAGGGCAGGTGCCTTAAGGAGTGAGGCTCGGATCGTCTCAAAAGCTAACTGTTCCTTGTCAGTCCAGTTAAAAGGCTGTCCTCCCTTTGTGAGGGGGTACAAGGGGGCTGCCATTTCAGCAAACCATGGTATCCAAAGACGGCAAAAGCCAGCCATTCCCATAAATTCCCTCAGCTGTTTAGCGGATCAGGGGACTGGTAGGCTCAATATAATCTCTTTGCGAGCCTCCAAGAGCCATCGTTGTCCATCTTTTAGGACATAGCCCAAATATTTTACTTTTTGTTTGCCTTTCTGGCCGAGGCCCGGTACCCCAACTTACTTAGTTCCTGTAGCAAGGCCCGAGTACTTTGCTGACAGAGTTCTTGACTCTCGGCAGCAATCAGGAGGTCATCCACGTACTGCAAGAGAGTTATGTTAGGGTCGTGGGCTCGGAACTCATGCAAGTCACGGTGAAGAGCTTCGTCAAAGATTGTGGGTGAATTTTTAAGCCTTGTGGTAACCTGGTCCAGGTTAGTTGGCCGGTGGTTCCTTTCTGGGAATCTTGCCACTCGAAGGCGAAGATGTCTTGGCTTCTAGGAGCCAGCTCGAGGCAAAAGAAGGCATCTTTAAGGTCAAGGACTGTGTACCAGGTTCTGTTGGGCGGCAGAGAACTGAGCAAGGTATAGGGGTTTGGTACGGTGGGATGAATATCTAAGATGCGAGAGCTGACCTCTCATAAATCTTGAACTGGCCTGTAATCATCAGTCCCTGGTTTCTTTACTGGGAACAAGGGAGTGTTCCATGGTGACCAGCAAGGTCGGAGTATACGCAGTTTTAAAAGTCTCTCTATGTGGGGCGTTATTCCCCTCCGGGCTTCCATAGACATGGGGTATTGTCAAACAGCTATCGGTGAGGCGGTTGGTCTTAGCTCCACTAAGACCGGAGTCTGATTGATTGCCTTTCCCACACCAGCTGTTTCAGCCCAAGCCTTGGGGAAATCTCGGACCCAAGAGTGCATTTCAGTGGGCACCTCGGTTGACAATTTTGTCTCAAATAATTTATATCCATCTGCCAGTTATAAAATGAGAATGGGTAGGGTCCCCGTGGGGTCCCTTGATTTGAGGCCCGTCTGGCAGAAAATGAATTTGTACGCCGAATTTGCTCAATAGATCTCTCCCGAGTAACGGGTAGGGGCAATCTGGAATCACCATGAAAGAATGGGATCCCCGTCCCGTTCCTAAGTCAACCGATCTTCGGGTAGATCCATGGATACTGTCTAGTGCCAGTTGCCCCTTATACCCAGGATCTCTTTGAAGCCCGGGGTCCAGAGTCATGGACAAGGACTGAGTGTTGGGCCCCTGTATCTACCAGGAAGTCTACGGGTTTCCCCTCGATCTGGAGGGCTAGCTGGGGCTTGGCGAGGGGGCCCGAACACTGACCTCCCTAATCACCGTCCTCATCGAGCATTAGGGCCTTGGAGCATGGGCCCGTTCCCTGTTCCTTTTTGGCCTTTAAGACTGAACAATCTTTGGCCCAATGTCCAATTTCTTTACAATATGCACATTGGTTCTTTTTAAGTGGTGGGCATTCGCCCCGATCCTTTCGGCCATTCTGTATAGATTGGGTGGGCTTAGGCTTATCAGATATCACAGCAGCTAGTATGTGCTGTAAGTTTTTCTCTTGTCTCTTTTCTCTCTTATCTTCTCAAGCCTCCTTTTCTCTGTTCCTACGTTCTTGTCTCTCTTCTTCGGTCTCTCTATTATTATAAACTTTTTCAGCTATAGCAGTTATCTCCCTAAGTGACTTATCTTGCATCCCCTCAGTCTTTTGTAGCTTTTTTCTAATATCTGCATAAGCTTGTTCTACAAAGGCCACAGTCCCATGATGAAGAGACCAAGACAAAGAAAAATTAGAAGACACAGAACAAAAGAGGCGCCACAAATCACAGTAACTTGGCGAATAGCCGGGCTAACCCAAAACCAAGTGAGCAGTCGGTCCTGATGATCAGTTGGGCCGAAGTCGCTCCCGTAGTGGAGGGGAATTAAATCCCCCTCTTGAAGGCTTGGAACGTCTTCCCGCCTTTCCGTCAGGAGGTACACCGGCTCCTGGCACGGACTAGATTCTTATCTAGTCTCTGTGACTCACCCAGTTTGCTCGAGCACCAAAGTCAAAGTAAGAACAGGCAGACAGTGACAAACAAAAGAAAGAGAGACCGGCGTCCGAATCTCAGTGGGGAAAATCTCAGTGGAACCTCCAAATGTAAGGCTCAGTCCCCCTGAGGGGAGTCATGCCTATCCGCAGTTCCCAATGAGAGACGGAGCCCGAGGTCGATGCAAACGCACAGGATTTATTGTTCCGACGCGACGGGGTCTACCAGGCTCTTTCGAACCGGAGACCCCGAAATGCAAAAGCGAGGGTCTTTTATACCTATCATACAGAAGCAGAAGTGGCGGGTTAGCTGACTAGTACAATTTTAATTGGTTACATTAATTGACCTTTAAACTGATTGGTTCAGGCAACAGTTTGAAGCAGGGGGAAGGCTCAGGCATTCTGGGCCGTTGGTTTTAGCAGATGTGACGGGAAGATATGAGGATGTGGTAATTTAAAACAGCCCCGGACTTTCTAAGTTGGGAGGGGCCGGGTCACTCTAGGGGCAGTGGAAAATTTTACCTTATTTAGGTTAGTCTGCTCTATAAAATGGCCGCTCTATGGCTAAGCTGGGACCTTCAGATCAAAGTGTAACCAAAAGTGATGTGATAGCTGCATAATGGAAAAAGCCAATGCTGTATCCCACCATCATTTACCAATGAAGGGAGGAAAACAAAAGATAACAGAGCTGCCATCAAAGAGGAGGAAGGTTTGGAAGAGGAGGCATAATAACTATGATGATACAGGTGATAAGAGAAAAGGTCATGGTGAAGGAGGTCACACAACCTGCCCTACTAAGGCAAGAACATTTCTGAACAACATAGGTTTCGAGCTTGGTAATGGAAGGATGATGTTGTTGTTGTTGTTAGGTGCCGTCGAGTTGGTATCCGACTCATAGGGACCCTGCATCCAATAGGTGAAACACTATTGTCAGTGCTTCTCTGTTGTTCATAGGGTTTTCAATGGCAGACTGATTTTTGGGAGCGGGTTGCCAGGTCCTTCTCCCAAGCCTACAGCACCTGGTGGTCCCAGGCAGTCTCCCATCCAAGGACTAACCAGGCCTGACCCTGCTTAACTTCCGAGATCTGACAGGGCGGATGCCACAGGGCTAGGGCTGCAGGCAATGGAAGGATAATGATGTCAATCACTGAGACAAAGGAAGTGAAGGCAGGCTGGTCTGGTGGCCAAAGGAAAACGGCGTGGCTTGGACAGTCGCCTTGAGATCTTAAAGTGAAGTTCACTGGACTGGCGGAATTTTGGTCTGAGGCTAGAGGCGACTTTGTGGACTTGGGTGACAGAAACAGAATCCTATGGATGGTAATTAAGCCTAGGACAACATGAACCTGAGATAAGACCACCAAGAAATACTGACGTTTCCACTGGCAGGCGAAGGAAGAGAGCCCAACAAGAAGAGAAAATGCAAACTTGGGGGGTAGAGGCAAGGAAGCCCAGCAGGCTACAGGATGGGGGCATGGTCAGCAGAGCCGGGAAGAAGAAACCAAGGAAGTTACGGGTCAACCCAGCCCACTTCCAGCCCCATCCGTGCCAATCCCAATGGGTCACATCCTTCTCTTTCTGCCCCGGACCGCAAAGGTAGTCACTCTTGCAAGGAGGGAGGAGGAGGAAATGAACCTTACGGCGCACTGCCTGCGAGCGCAGATGCTGTCTGCAGAAGCTCTTTTGCCTATTTATCCATTTACTTCTTTTGAAGCCGCGTCTACCTGTGCAGCCCCGCTGGCCTCGAACCCGGAATTCTCCTGCCTCAGCCTCCCGAGCGCTGGGATCACCGGCGGGCGCCTGTCGGGCCGCGGTGGTCTCGCGAGGCCTGGCGCGTCCACCCCACCTCTCGGGCTCTGGAGCCGTCCCTTCACTCGTCCTAGGTCCCACAGTCTGCAGGTGGCATCGGGGATCCGAACCCAGCCCGCGGGACGTCCGAGCCCGGGCACCCGCGCCCCACTCCCACCGCAGGCTCGCCAGCGGGACGGAGGCTAGCAAGGCGGGGAGCGTGGCCCCCCAAGGCCCCGCGGCGCCCCAGCTTCCGCGCCGGCGCACAGCGAGGGACTCCCGGGGACCCCGGCGGGATGCCTTCCTGGAGGCAGCGGCGCGGCGGGCGCCCTCCGAGGCCTGGGGGGCGGGTTTGGGGGTGCGGGGCCCTCGTTTCCTCCCACCTCGTCCCCGCCGCGCGACCCCTCAGGCGCGATCTCCCCGGCCCCGTACCGCGGCCCGGCACTCACCGGCCTCAGCAGGCAAAGCCTCCCCGCGCCCACGTGAGCGCCCTCTTGGCCGCGACCCGGAAGCCAATCTGGAGGCGCTGCCGCGCCTGCGCGAGCCCCGTCTCCTTCCGGAGCGGCGTCCCGCTGCCGGCGCCGTTGCCGTGGCAACCGCGGCCATGGCGGCGCCCCGGCAGGCGTCCAGCCGCACCGCGAACCGCGAGGAGCCGCAGGGCTCGGCGGACTCGTCGTCGGCCGCCACCCGCACGCCGCTGTTCACCGTGTCTCCCCCGTCCCCCGAGCACCCTGTGTCGCCGGGGCAGGCGGCCGAGCCGCCGGGCAGAAACCTGTGGGAGCAGATCTGCGAGGGTAGGCGGGGACGGGGCGGGGGCGGGGCGGGGCGGGGCCGGGGCGGGGCAGCTACTGTGAGCCATGCGTGTGACGCGCGTCCCGGGTCCCGCGTCAGACGGGCCGGGGAAACTGAGGCTGGCCTGAGCGAGCTCGGCCCATGGTCGGGTCAAAGGCAAGGAAAGGCCGGGGAAATCGGAACACAGGGAGCCGCGCGGTGTGGACCGGCCTCTCCCTCCCCACCCCCTACCCCTCTTCGGGGACAGCCTCGCTGTGTAGCCCAGGCTGGCCTCCAGCGCTCTGTCCTCCCGCCTCAGCCTCCCCAGTGCCGGCATCACGGCTGTGCGCCACCGCACCCTGCTGTCTCAGAGCCAGCGATTCTTAAACCTCCTTTGCTGTTGTGAGGTGTCGTCGAGGCAGTGTCCGACTCACAGCGACCCCGCATA
>VMDO01013425.1:0-58319 GCA_007922755.1 Pedetes capensis
CTCCTCTCCTCTCCTCTCCTCTCCTCTCTGTTTTTTTCTTTTTGAGACAAAGTCCAAACTGTCCTGGGACTCTATGTAGCTCAGGCTGGCCTTGAATTTGTCATCCTTCAGTCTCCACTTCCTAAGTGCTAGAATTATAGGCATATGCCACTGTGCCTAGCTTTTATTTTTTGCTGGTATATTTTGAATCACAATTTTTAAAAAACATGTTTATGAAATCTAGTTTATGTAATTTTTCTTTTGTAACATGATTTTACTGTCATTTCCAAGAAACCACTAAGAAACCGAGATAAAAAAGATTTACACTTTTTTTCTTATGCATTAGTCTATGACTGATTTTGAGTCACTCTTTTTGTATGATATGAGGAAGTGAAACTTTACTTTTGATACTTTACTTTTTATAACAATTTTAGATTTACAGAAAAATTGAGAGAGGAATACAGAGTCTCATATACCCCAACACCTAGTTTCTCCTATAAAAATCACTTATTTGTTATAATTAATGAAACAACACTTAAATGTTATTATTAACCAAAATTCATAATTTATTCAGGTTTCCTTGAATTTTATACAACATCCCCCTTTTTTGTTCCTGTTTTGGGATCTCATCAAGGCTACCACATTGTACTTAGTCATCATATCTCCTTAGGCATCCCTTGGCTGTGATTGTTTCTCAATCATTTCTTGGTTTTGAGGGCCTTGACAGTTTTGAGGAGTACCAGTAAGGAATATTGTAAATTTCATTGTAATGCATTCCTCTATTTGGGTTTAACTGATATATTCCTCATAGTTTGACTAGGAATATGTGTCTTTAGATTGGAGTTGTGATTTTTTTGAAGGAAGACAATGGATGAGAAGTGATATTTTTATCATGTCATATCAATGATACACACTACTGTTATTACTGTGATGTTGACCTTGACCACTTGGCTAAAGTAATGGTTGGTAGGTTATATCATTGTAAAGTTATTCTTTGTTTCCCTCACTTTCCATGTTGCACTTTTTAGAAAGAAGTCTATCGTGCTTCCCATTATTGAAGAGTAGGGAGTTGTGGTGTGCACCTCCTTGAGAATACAGTGTCTGCATATTTTTTTTTTTTGAAATTTCTGTATGGGAGACTTGACACTTCATCATTTGTTATTTATTTAACCGATTATTAATTTTATGTGCATAGATTTGTGGATATCTATTTCATACTTTGGATTATAATTCAATATGACTTTCTTTTCTTGCTCAATTTGTTACATATTTGGCCATTGGCAATTTTTTCAGTTGCATCCAATGTGCTTTTGACACACCTTCATCATTGTGTGTGTGTTTGTGTGTCTGTGTGTGTATATTTACTCATGGCCTGGTCTTAGAATCGGTATTTCTCCAAGGGGAGCCCTGGGTCCCTATTATTAGAGAATGA
Source organism: Pedetes capensis (assembly GCA_007922755.1). Classification (NCBI taxonomy): domain Eukaryota; kingdom Metazoa; phylum Chordata; class Mammalia; order Rodentia; family Pedetidae; genus Pedetes; species Pedetes capensis. Next base: position 1,412 of record VMDO01013425.1, read on the forward strand.
TGTCAGAAACCAAGATAGCGGTATGAGATGTGGTCACTGCTACATGTGTACCATTATTATTAGGCCTTCTCACCTGACAGAGCAAGGAAGTATGTATGTATATGAACCTGTGAATATACACATATCTACAAATATTTCTGGACTGGGATTTAGCTCAGTTGGTAGAGCTCTGCTCTGCAGTCTCTGAGGTCCTGAGTTCGATTCCCAGCACCGCAAAAAGGGGAGAAGGACATGGCAACCCACTCCCAAGGCAATCCCGAAGCAATCTGCCATTGAAAACCCTATGAGGGTTGCTATGAGTCAGACAGGACTTGACGGCACCTAACAACAGCAACAAATATTTCTATATGCCACATCTATATCCATATTAAGAAAACATGAGTTGTACTATCTTCAACCCTAATGTATTACCTGTACATCATTTTGTTGTCTTTCTATTGCTTATTTGTAACCTCTTCTCTGAGGTCTCAATCTCCAGTACTACTACCAGAGGAGAAGAGAAACCACTGTAGCAGGTATAATACCTGACCAACTCAATGTGACTCTGTCTCAAAACTAAAATAAGAAAAGGACTAGGGGCGCTGCATAGTGGCACAGCACTTATCCCATGCGGAGGCCTGGGTTCAATCCCTACCAAAGCAGGGGAAAAAAAAGGTACTAGAGTGGCTTATTTCTATGTTCTCTATTAGTGGAGTGTGTTAGGTGAAGGTGGTAGTCAATTGAAGATGGAAGCTTTAATTTGGCCTCGGCTTAGAGTTGCCAGTTTCCATAATTCCCCTCAGGAGATGGAGTTGTCTCCTTCCCCCGGTGATGCAGAGTGGCTGGGGCTACTGTCCACCTTGGCTGAGCCTCCTACTGCCTGAACTTCTCAGTGCCCATACTCCCCCTCTCTGTAACTGCCTACCACATTTGTGTCACACACTGGGGTTGACATGTTACCTCCATGCTCTGTGACCAGTGATTATTCTTTATTTTCATGCCACCAGAGTAGCTCAATCTCATACAACAGATTCCCTCTCAAGATGGTACCCAATAATAGCACTTCAGGATATGGAGCATGGCAAAATGAATCTTTTCTCCAATGCTGACTCTTCCAGGTGGGAGAAGCCATTGTCTCACCAAATCCCTGAATGAATCCAAGGGCTTCAAGGACTGTGGGCTTGTCCTATGGGACTGCCAGTCTGCCCATGAGGACTATCCAAATTACCTTATTGGGTGAAGGCTCTGGTACTCCTCCACTGCCAGGGAGCTATGGCTAGAGATGTGTCCTGATCATATCCTCTCAGTAATTAGCTCTATTCTGGAGTCTTCTTGTTGTTGTTAGGTGCCATCGACTTGAGTTGGGTTTGACTCATAGTGACCTTATGTACAACAGAATGAAACACTTCCTGACACTGTGCCATGCTGGGCACTGTGTCATTGTTTCTCTGCTATCCATAGGGTTTTTAATGGCTAATTGTTCCAGGAGTGGTCTTCCAGGTCCTCCACCACTATTTTGTGGTGCAGGGGATCGAACCCAGGACCTCAGGGAGCATAGAGCAGTACTCTATCAACTAAGCTCTGGAGTCTTGTTGTTGTTGTTAGGTGCCATGGAGTCGGTATACGACTCATAGCGACCCTCTGTACAACAGGGGAAACACTATTGTCAGTGTTTCTCTGCTGCTCATAGGGTTTTCAATGGCAGATGGATTTTTGGGAGGGGGTTGCCAGGTCCTTCTCCCAAGCCTACAGCTTCTGGTGTTCCCAGGTGGTCTCCCATCCAGGTACTAACCAGGCCTGACCCTGCTTAGCTTCTGAGATCTGACGGGATCGGATGCCACAGGGCTACTGCTGCAGGCTCTGGAGTCTTAGACCATTCTATAACCTTCTTTGGATTTCTGTGCTTTTCCAGTCTGTCTGTCTGTCTGTCTGTCTGTCTGTCTCCCTCCTTCCTTCCTTCCTTCCTTTCTCTGTCTTTCCTTCTTGCTTTCTATCTTCCTTTCTCTCTGTCTTTCTCTGTCTCTATCTGCCTGCCTGCCTGCCTGCCTTCCTTCTTTCCTTCCTTCCTTCCTTCCTTCCTTCCTTCCTTCCTTCCTTCCTTCCTTCCTTCCTTTGGAATAGAGTCCCTTCCTTCCTATTCTGACTCCTTTGTTTTATTGTGTCACACAGAAGCAGCCTCTAATCTGCCAATGTACACCAGAAGTATCCTAAATAACTTTTAAATATTTTCATACATGAATGTTTGCTCTTTGTAGTATAAAGTTCAATAGACTTTGACAAATACACAGTATAAAATATACACAATTACAGTACCATGCAGAAGAATTTTTCTCCCCTAAAAAAGTCCCCTGTACTTCAAATATTCAAATTTTCCTTTTCTCTCTCCAAGTTCTTGGCCACCACTGATCTTTTAATTTTCTTTGTAGTTGTGCTTTTTCCAGAATGTTATATACTTAAAATCATGTAATCCTACATTTATGACACCTTTACAGATTGGCTTCTTTCATTTTGTAATATGCATTTAAGATTCATCTATGCCTTTTTGTGGCTTGATAGCTTTCACTTTTTATACTGCTGAGTAATATTCCATTGTGTTAATATATCAGTTTGTTTAGTGTTCATCTATTGTCAGATATCATAGTTACTTTTAATTATTGACAATTAATTATGAATATATCTACTAAAATTATTTTTATGTAGACTTTTGTGTGGATAAAATTTTTCAAAATACCAGTAAATGATTATATGTTTGGGAGTGCAATTGCTGGATTTTATGTTTAACTTTGTAAGTCTTCCAAAGAAGCCTTATCATTTTGTTTTCTTACTAGTGATGAATGAGAGTTTCTGTTGCTTTACGTCCTCACTAATAATTGGTATTGTCAGTGTTTTGGGCATTCTAATAAATATAGTAGCACATTAATTTTTTTGTTTCACTATTAGGAGTTGAATCTAAGGCCTTGCATGTGGTAGGCAAGCACTCTGACATTGAATCACCCACCCAGCTCCTTTTTTATTTTTCATTTTTGAGACAGGGTCTCACAAAGTTGTGTGGATTGCCACTAGCCTCAAACTTGTGATTTTCTTGCCTGAGTTTTCTGAGTAGCTGGAATTGTAGGTATGCACCATGGAGTTTGTCTTCATTAATATTGTTTTAATTTGCAATTCTTTAGTTGTGTACCATGTTCATCATCTCTTTCTTTCTTTTCCTTTTTCCCTCCTGCTCCTCTTCCTCCTTCTTTTTCTTACTCCACTACCTTCTCCTCCTCATCTTCCTCCCTCTCCTTCTCCCCTCCCCTCCCCTCCTCTCCTCTGCCACCTTCTTCTCCTTCTCCTTCTCCTTCTTTCCAGTACTGGGAGCATGAACCCAGGCTTGCACATACTTTGCAAGTGTTCTACCACTAAGCTGTCCCTACTGCCCATTTTTAATTTTTTATTTTGAGACAGGGTTTCACTAAGTAATGTAGCCTGTCTCTAGCCTTGAATTCACTATCCTCCTGCTTCAGCCTCCAGAGTCACTGGGAATAGAAGTATGTACCACTGGGAGGTGTTGATCATCTTTTTTCATATATTAGTTTGCCATATGTATGCCTATTTTGGAGTCTTGTCCAGATCTTTTTTCCACTTTTTATTTGGGCTATTTTCTTACTGTTGAATTTTAAGAGTTCTTTGTATATTTTGGACATATACCTTTTATTTAATTTGTATTCTACAAATATTTTCTCCAAGTCTGTGGGTTGTCTTCTCATTATTTTAACAGTGTCTTTGAGGAGAAGAAAATTTTAATTTTCATAAAGTCTAACTCACCATTTTCTCTTGTTTTCTTCTGTTATTTTTATAGCTTTATACTTTACATTTATTTAGTTGGAGTTAATTGTTTTGAATATTTAAGGTCTCTGTGTAGTCTCACATTTTTACATCTAGACTTCCAGTTTTTTCAGCACCATTTGTTGAAATAACAACCCTTTCTTCATTGAATTGCCTTTGCTACTTTGTCAAAGATGAGCTATTAGTATGGGCTTATTTATGCACTCTCTCTTCTGATCTAATAGCCCATGTGTCTATTCTTTCATCAATATCATGCTGTCTTAATTACTGTGACATCATAATATGTCTTAAAGTTAGGTAATCTTCATCTTCTGACTTTGTTCTTCTTCAGGATTGTTTTAAGTATTCTGGGTCTTTTGCCTTTCCATATAAACTTTAGAATTAGTTTGTTGGTGTCCATAAAGTCCTGTGATTTTGATTGGAATTAAGTTGAATCTATTGATCATATTGTGAAGAACTGAATTCTTAATAATATTGAGACTACTAATCCATGTTCATAGGATATATGTTCATTTAGATTTTTGGTTTCTTTTATTAGAATTTTGTAGTATTTTTGCATTCATATCCTGTACATATTTTTTTAGATGTACAGAGTTTCATTTTTGGTGCTTTTATAAATAACATCTAAAAATTTCAAATTCTAATTATTCATTGTATGTATATAGGAAAGAAATTGCCCTGTATGTTGCCATAATTATTTATTTGCTCCAGGGAATTTTACTGTTATTGATTAATTGGGATTTTCTGTGTAGACATTCACTTCATCTGTGCATGAAGATAGCTTTTTTCTTTTCCAATTAGTACATTTTTATTTCCTTTTCCTATATAGTTACACTGACTAGGACTTCCAGCATAATATTGAATGGGAGTGGAGAGAGAGGTATCTTTTTGCTTTGTTCTTAATTTTATAGGGAAAATACCTAGTTTTTCAGATGATACTATAGTATTTATTTCTTGATTTTCCTTATCATGTTGAGGAATTCATCTTTATTACTTTGTTGAAAATTTAGTCAAGAATGGTATTGGATTTGGTCAAATGCTTTTTCAGTATTAATTAATATCATCATGATTTTTCCTTAACTAGTTGCTGTGGTGGGTTGTATTAATGGTTGCCATGGTTTATATTGATTTGAATGTTGAATTAGACTTTCATATGTGAAATAATTCCAATTGGTTATGTTTTATAATTCTTTTTATGGGTTGGATTCTATCTATCCTTCTCTCTCTCTCTCTCTCTCTCTCTCTCTCTCTCTCTCTCTTTCTCTCTTCCCTGTAGCCATACCACCCTGGCTCCTGATACTCTCAGATCTTGGAAACTAAGCAGGGTCAGGCCTAGTTAGTACTTGGGTGGAAGACTGCCTGGGAACTCCAGGTGCTGTAGGGTTTGGAGAAGGACCTGGCAGCCCACTCCCAAAAATCAATCAGCCATTGAAAATCCTATGAGTAGCACAGGAGCATTTTACTTTTTATTTTTGAGACAGGGTCTCACTGAGTTGCACAGGCTGCCTCTGGCCTCAAACCTGAGGTCTTCTGCCTCAGCCTCCTGAATTGCTGGGATCACAGTCCTGGGTTATGATGGCCTGATGTGCTAATATTTTAAAAAGGTTTTTTGCATCTATGTTCATGAGAGATATTAGTCTGTTATTTGTTACTTAAATATCTTTAGATTACAAAGATAGAAAAGATGAACTAAAAGTCCATGACCATTCATGAACCCTTCAGGAAACTGAAACTGTAGGTAAACTGCAGACACAAAATCTGGACAAATAGTTGAATCCAGAGAGCCATTGAGATCTGCTTACTTGGAGTAGAAACCACAGGAGCCATAAATTGATACAAGGATTTAAATAGCAAGTTTGGCAAATTGCTGGAAAATGAGCAAAGTCTATCATGAGAGTAAGAACCCCCTGGACACTTAGTCATGTGGGGAAGCCATGCATGTTCATGAGCTTTTCCTCCAGGATCTCTACCACATTTCCACAGCAAATAGCCAAGAAATACCTCATAACTGTAGGTGGTAGGAAAAAGCTCCTATTTTGAAGTAAGTCTTCAGCCCTATAACAAAGACCTGCTTTTTCAGGGTGAAGTCTTCATCAGGGAGAAGAACATTGTCTGGACTCTAGTCCCCTCTGTCTTTCTAGTCTTACCTAAGGCAGGGAGTGGGGGCAGGTAGCTAAGAAAGACTTGTGAAGATCAAATTCTGAGAAATGAGGTACACAATATATCTGTGATGGTGTTTAGACTTGTGGCCTTTGGAAGGTTATTAGGATTAGATAAGGTCATGAAACCTGTAGCCATAGTCCTGTGGCATCCTATCCCATCAGACCTTGGAAGCTAAGCAGGGTTGGGCCTGGTTAGTACTTGGATGGGAGACTGTGTGGGAACACCAGGTGCTGCAGGCTTGGGAGACAGACCCGGCAACCCACACCCAAAAATCAACCCACCATTGAAAACCCTATGAACAGCAGAGAGGCACAAACAATAGTGTTTCACCTGTTGTATATAGGGTTGCTATTAGGGCTGGGATTTAGCTCAGTTGGTAGAGCACTGCGCTGCAGTCTCTGAGGTCCCGAGTTCAATTCCCAGCACCGCAAAAATGGGAGAAGGGCCTGGCAATCCACTCCCAAGGCAATCCCGAAACAGTCAGCCATTGAAAACCCTTTGAGGGTCGCTATGAGTCGGATACTGACTCGACGGCACCTAACAACAACAACAACAACAACATGAGTTGGATACCAACTCGATGGCACCTAACAACAACAACAAGGTCATGAAAGAGAGGCTCTTAGAAGAAGAGACATTGGAGAACTTTCTCTCTCTCTCTCCCCTGTACCTGTGCACATAAAGAAATCACATGAGCATACAATAAGATAGTGGTTGCCTCCAAGCCAAGAGAAGATGCCTCAGAATGAAACCTAACCTGTCAACATGACACCTTAATTGTAGGCTTCTAATCTCCATAACTGTGAGAAACAAGCTTTTGATTTTTAAGCCACCTAAGCTTTGAAATTTTGTTATGGCATCCTGAGCTAAGACAGAAGGTGATATTTGCTATGTACCAACTGTGCCTTAGGTATTGTTCTTCCTTTAATTATTGAGACAAGTCTAAGAGGTAAGGATTAGTTATTTCCAATTTGCCAACAAGGGAAATAAAATTCAGCATTAACAGCTAGAGAAGGAAGATAGTATCATATCACCTTCCACTCCAAAGAAGTTGATGGAATTTATTCTGTCACCAACAATGATCACATTTACTACCCCAAGAACTAACCTTAGGACCTTTTACAAATCCTTAATCTCTGTAAAGTCTTGAACTCATTGCTTCTTTTTTTAAGCTAATGGTTAAAAATGGTGGCAGCTTCTGAATTTGGTATAGAATATTGGCTTTCATGCCTCAATATAGGTAAATACACACATATTACTTTTAAATGGCTGCATTTTATATTACTGAATATATGTGCTTCTTATATGTACCACACTTATTGAACCCATTCTCATACCCCCTTGAAGCACATTTAAGTTGCATCAACTCTTTTACTATTAGAACAACATCAATAACAGTTATAATAATGAAGATGCTATGGTAAAAAGCCAATATACTGCCGGGTATGGTGGCACATGCCTGTAATCCCAGCCACTCAGGAGGCAGAGACAGGAGTTTCTCAAGTTCCAGACCAGACACAGTCTGCATAATTTAGTGAGACCCTGTCTCAAAAAGTAGAAAAAATGGGCTGGGGTGCAGCTTAGTGGTACAACACTTGCAAAGCATGTAAGCATGAAGACCTGGGTTCAATGCTCAGTACCACACACACACCATAAAAAGCCAGTATACTTAATTTTGTAAGCATCATGTGTAATTCAATTGGTAGGATATATTCCAAGAAATAGAATTAATGGTTCAGAAACTGTATCAGTTTTGTCTTTCTTATATAGTCTGCCCTACTAAACATTCTTTTAGGTTTTCTTCTCATGTCTCTATGATTTCAATTTTTTACATTTACTTCTTAGATCAATATGGAGTTTATTTTGGCACAAAGAGTAGGAAAAAGTCGAACCTTAATATTTTTTGCTAATACCCCTTATTGAAAAATCTACTTTTCTACATTGATTTGAAATGCTGGTTTATTGTACACAAAATCTTCTTCTATATTGATTTCCCTATACACTGTTTATTCTATTTCATTGATCTATTTGTATGACATACTATTTTTAAGCTGTTTAATCTCTTTATGGCAAAGTGAAAAATGCACATTCTCTGGAATCAGAATGCCTGACATCAAATCCTGACTCCACCATTTACTAAATGTGTGACTTTGGTATGTTGTTGTTGTTAGGAGCCGTGGAGTTGTGTCCAAATCATAGCGACCCTTATAGTGTTTTCAATGGCTGATTGTTTCAGGATTGCCTCAGGAGTGGATTGCCATGTCCTTCTCCTAAGTTTACGGTGCTGGGAATTGAACCCAGGACCTCAGAGACTGCAGAGCAGCACTCTACCAACTAAGCTAAATCCAGCCTTGACTTTGGGATAGCCACTAAAACATCTTCAGCTTCCTAATCTGCAAAAAATAAGTTGTCAAGCTAATATTTGGCTATTGGTTTCCTTCTCTAACTCCAAATCTTGAGATGGACAGAAGAACGAAAGGAATTGAAGGATCTTAGAAGCATACTTGGAAAGTATCAAAAGACCCCATGAGGATTCTTGGGAAAACAGAAGGACACTGGGTACTGGTACAGGTAGGTCATAATGACTTGGAAAAGGAAGGCATCATAAGCAACCTTTGAGAGAGGACCCAGTGTTTGAACATAGTCTCTGGTTAAAAAAAAAACAAAAACCTGTTCTTCTTACAACATAACTTTTCTCCACTAGGGAGAATTATTCAGTAATGACAACAATAACAACTTTCTTCTTAGCATTCCATATAAAACATCTTTGGACCCTTAAACAAGTTTTGTTGAGTAATAATGATTATAATAATAATTACAATAAAAATATAAAAATGTTTCTACAAAGGTATAGAATGTAGAAAGTGGGGAGAGAGATGTTTGGTTTATTTACATTTTCACTATTCTGGATAAATGGGCTTTGCTAGGAGGTGAGTTGTAAGTATGTGATATACTTAGAGATTTTTGTGTGTGTGGTGGGGTAAGAGGGCAGTAAGCAAATTTCTGGGGTGGAAAACATTCATTGATCACAGCTAGCAAATTTCTATCGTCTAATGTTGTTGTTAAGTGCCATTGAGTTGAGTCCGACTCATAGCAACCTTATGTACAGCAGAACAAACCACTCCCTGATTCTGTGCTAGGCACACAATAGTATTTATGTTTAAGCCCATTGTTATAGACACTGTGTCAATCCATCTAGTAGAGGATTTTCCTTTTTTTAAATTGACCTGCCACTCTCCTAAACATGATGTACTTGTCCAGGGATTAGTCCCTCCTGACTATATGTCCAAAATACATAAGACGCAGTCTAGCCATCCTTGCTTCCAAGGAGCACTCTGGTTACATGTCTTCTAGGACAGGTCTGTTGGTTCTTTTGGCAGTCCATGGTATATTCAATAGACGTCTCCAGCACAACAATTGAAAAGCATCAATTCTTCTCCTGTTTCCCTTCTTCAATGTCTAGGTTTCACAACCATATTATGCGGCTGATAATATCATTGCGTAAGTCAGGCTTACCTTTGTCTTCAATGTGACATCTTTACTTTTCAACACTTTAAAGAGATCTTTTGCCATAGCTTTTCTCAAAGCAATGTGTCCTTTGATTTCTTGACTGCTGCTTCTATGAGAGTTGGTTGTAGACCCAAGTGAAACAAAATCGTGTACAACCTCAATCTTTTCTCCATTTATTGTGAAGTTGCATACTGACCCAGTTGGAAGGATTTTTGTTTTGTGGATGTTTAGTCTCAATCCATACTGAAAGCTGCGTTCTTTGATCTTTATCAGTGATTGTTTCAAAAGCAAGCAAAGTTGTGTCATCTGCATAACGCAGGTTGTTAATGAGTCTTCCTCCAATCCTGATGCCACATTCTTCCCCATAAAAAGGGAAGCTTCTCAGATTATTTGCTCAGCATAGAAATTGAAGAGGTCTGGTGAAAGTATACAGCTCTGATGCACAGCATTCTCAACTTTAAACCAGGCAGTGTTTTCTTGTTCTATTCGAACAACTGCCTCCTGGTTCATGTATAGATTCCTCGTGAGTACAATTAGGTGCTCTGGGGTATTCCCACTTTTCAGTGTTATCCATAATTTGTTATGATCCACACAGTCAAATGCCTTTGCATAGTCAATAAAACATAGATATCTTTTTGGTATTCTCTGTTTTCAGCTAATATCCAGCTGACATCAGCAATGATGTCCCTGGTTCCCAGCCCTCTTCTGAATCTGGCTTGATTTACTGGCAGTTCCCTGTGTACATACTGCTACTGTTACTTTTGAATGATCTTTAGTAAAATTTTGCTTGCATGTATTATTACTGATATTGTTCCATAGTTTCCACATTCAATTGGGAATTGCCCTTTTTGGGAATAGGCACCAATATTGATCTCTTCCAGTCAGTTGGCCAGGTAGCTATTTTCTAAATCTCTTGTCATAAACATGTTAGCACCTTCAGTGCTGCATCTATTTCTTGAAATGTCTCTATTGGTATCCATCAATTCCTGGAGCCTTGTCTATAGCCAATTCCTTCAAGGCAGCTTCCACTTCATCTTTCAATACCACTGGCTCCTCTTCATATGCAACCTCTCGAAATGGTTGGTCATCTACCAATTCTTTTTTGTATAATAACTCTTTGTATTCCTTCCATCTTCTTTCATTGTTTCCTGGATTGTTTAATATTTTCCCCATAGAATCTTTTGCTATTGCCACTCAAGGCTTGAGGTTTTTCTCTACTTCCCTAAGCTTGAGAAACACAGAGCGTGTTCTTCCCTTTTGGTTTTCTGTCGCCAGTTCTTTGCACATGTCATTATAATATTTGTTTTTTTCTTCTCAAGCTGCCTTTTGAAATATTATATTTAGATGGTTAACTTCATCATGCCTTCCTTTTACTTTAGCTGCTTGACATGCTAGGGCATGTTTCAGAGTCTCTTTTGACATGTAATTTTGTCTTTTCTTTTTTTCCTATCTTTTTAATAACCTTTCTCTTTCTTCATGAATGATATCTTTGATGTCATGCCACAACTCCTCTGGTCTTCTATCATTTGTGTCTAATGCATTCAACCTGTTCTTGAGGTGGTCTCTGGACGCAGGTAGGATATACTTAAAGTCATACCTTGGCTCTCCTACACTCATTCTAATTTTCTTTAGTTTCAGTTTGAACTTGCATAGGAACGGTTGATGGTCTGATCTGCAATCAGCAGCTGGTCTTGTTCTGACATTTGATATGGAGTTTTTCCATTGCTTTTTTCCCCACAAATGTAGTCAATTTTGTCCCTGTATGTTCTGTCTGGTGAGTCCATGTGTATATTTGCCATTTATGTTGGGGGAAAAAAGGTATTTTCTATGACAAGGTCATTGGTCTGACAAAATTCTATCATGCAATCTCCAGCTTTGTTTCTGTCACCAAGGCCATATTTTCCAACTGATGAGCCTTCTTCTTTGTTTCCAACTTTTGCATTCCAGTCACCAATAATTATCAGTACATCCTGATTGCAGGTTTGATTTATTTCAGACTGTCTATCCACAATTTCTATCTGGGTAGAGCAACAAGGACCCAGCTGATTTATTATGGGGAGGAACAGTTGACACTTCTTAGTTATAAAGAACTATGTCCATATTTGATGATTAGATTGCATAGCACTAAGAGTCTTAAACTTAGAGACAAATGTAGCAACTTCATGCAGCTTGGGGTTACCTCACCTGTGGAGGGCAGGAATATGTAGAAGAGAGTATGTCAATGGTAGCCAGGGAAACTGTCAGTGGCAAGGGTCAGAACAGCTTTTTAGTTCTCCCTTGGTGCACATAGGCAGAGGCAACCTCCTGGTTCCCGCCTGAAGGTACAGCCATGCATCCAAGCCCCTTCTGGTGCAGTGCAACACGAACAGACATCTGTGGCAGGCCCCCACAAATCACTCAGTTGCATTCCTCTATCCTGATAAGTGTCTAGAGAATGCACCATGAGATGCAAAGGTTCTAGCTACGTAAAAGACTGCACAGCAGAGTGCTGCCTGCTGACCAAAAACAGTACCTTGGGCTAACACTTAAAGGAAAAATAAGCTGCTTTGATGTTGCCCAAAGTGAGACAGGAGGAAAATATAAATCTACTTTAGGTTTCTGGTGGACATGCTGTATTGAGTTAAGGAAGTTTATTTGCATTCCTCAGTTACAAGATGGTTTGTTGTTATTGTTTTAATGAGGAATAGTGTTAAACTTTATTAATAAAATTTGACATCCTTCAAATGTATCACATATGTTCCCCTTACATCACTTAATGTAACAAATTATAATTATCATAGTAATCAAATCCTTAGAGTAGAAGTAGATTTGCATAAGACCACAATGTGGTATTCTTTTAATTCAATGCTGAGTTTGACTTTGTTTATAAGTTTTGTAAATATACTCAAATATTTTATTGGTTTCTTTTTTATCCTATCATTGTCCAATTTGGGCATCAAGTTCATGCTAGATATAAACAAAAGTTTCTTAGCTTTGTCTTTTTTTGTGTGTGTATGTGTGATATTGGGAGTTGAACCCAGGACCTCACACAGTCTAGGCAAGTGCTCTACTACTGAGCTACACTCTTAGCCTCTTTTCTATTTTTTATTTGAAGATAGGATCTCACTAAATTGCACAGACTGTTTCTGGTTTCAAACTTGTGATCCTTCTGCCTTAGACTCCAGAAGTGCTGGGACTGCAGGTGTGCACCACTATGCCTGGTTTTTCTTTTGTTTTTAACAATTTATATGTCATGAGTCATTGGAACCTACTGTTTCTTGAGGGATATAATGATTCTATGATCACAATTTATTTTATTATTGATTCATATTATATATTCATGTCCTACATATCTTCTTGAATCAATTTTGGTAATTTCTACTTCTTTAAAAAACTCATCCTTTTTAATTGTAGGTTTTGCTTTTGAGATATTTAGGGGTTGAACTTATGGCCTTACACATATTTTGCAAGTGCTCTCCCACTGGGGTGCACTCCTAGCCCATTTTTTATAATTTTATACCTTGAGACAGTCTTGGTAAGTTACACAGGCTGCCTCTGGCCTTGAACTCTCCATCTGCCTGCTTTAGCCTCCTGAGTTGCTGGGATTAAAGGTGTGTGCCACCACAGCTGGCTTTTTCTAACATTTAAAAAATCTGCTAATTCATAAAATTCTTCATGGAAAAGTCTTCTATAATAAGAACCGACATAGTTTACTTTATGTTAATCATTTCCATGCAGATTATCTTTCCACTTTCCAAGGATTTTGGAGAGGTGTCAGGCCATACTGTATTTTCATTACTCACATCAGATGAATGAGTAAGGAGCCAAGACAACACCCCATTCCTCTATAACATGCTTGGTTTTCTTTTTGCTGTTGCTGTTGTTTGCTTTTTCTTTTTTGCGGTACTGAGGGTTGAACCCAGGGCCTCATGCTTGCATGCTTTGCAAGTGCTGGACCACTGAACTGCACCCCTAGCCCCTCCTTTTTTTTTTTTTTTTTTTTTTTTTTTTTTTTTTTTTTTTTTTTTTTTTTTTTTTTTTTTTTACTTTTTGAGACAGGGTCTCACTAAGTTACACAGACTGCCTCTGGTCTCGAACTTGCTATCCTCCTGCCTCCACCTCCCAAGCCGCTGGGATTACAGGCGTGCACCACTGCACCTGGCCTGTTGTTTGCTTTTGTGTTTGTTTTGGTTCAGGGGGTCAAGCTTAGGGTCTCAAGCAGGTTAGACAAATGCTGTACTACTGACCTATGTCAGACTTCTTGGTATTTTTGAGGTACCACTTGAATCATACAAATTTGTTTAGATTTATAGTCTTACTGTAAACACAAAGGAGTCTAAAATTTTTACAGGTGACCTGGTTCTTTTTCATTACTAAATGACAAAATGTACCTACTGAACAATATATATGCAAACTTTTGAATTCTAAAATTACCAAAAATATGAGAAATTTGAGTAATAAAAATTATTATATGTCATCTTTAAGTATTTTAATAGCCATTGAACATATAATATAAAGTATCTTATTAATTTGATATAGCAATTTATGTTTCATTATCTATGGAATTATCGCTAGTTAAAATCATAATATGACCATTACAAACTTTTATATGACTTGCTTCAGGGGTTTTATATTATTTTCTGTTTTTGATGATGGGGATTGAATTTAGGGCCTAATGAATGGTAAGCACAAGCTGTACCATGGAGCTATGTCTCCAGCTCTGCTGTAGGGATTGAAAGATATAAGTTTCTTTTGTCTTCTCTAATCATATCTTTTGCTAAAACTAAAGTTACATGTTTTTATATAGAGCAAATTCATTCCTGAGAGGAGTCTATTAAATTTTATCTCTGTTCTACATTATCACAGTTTAGAATATGAACTCCATCAGTAATAATTATTATCTTTGTTACATTTGGCAAGTGTCTTAATCTCTCTGTGCTTCATCTTCTTCAGATATAAAATGGGGGTAATTTTTTTACCTATCTCATTAGATTTTTCCAAGAGTTAAGAGTTCATAATGTAAAGCAGTTAGAATAATCCTGGGGATAATGCTAGTACTGTATAAATTAGCTATTTTTATTATAATCTCAAAGCAATCACAGCTACCTTCTTTGAAAACTTTATTGCTAACTTTTCGTTGTATCACTCAGCCTGCTGCCACTATTCTTCACAAAAACTTTCCTCAGAGATTTCTGCCATCACCAAAGCAAAGCTTCATTTTTTAGGTGCTCTGAAAAGATTGCACGTGCACCCATAGTGTAGTATCACTATACTGGGATTAAATTGCAGGTATTTAATGACATTGATTTGTGGCACTATAACAGCTTACCCCAGTGTGTTGGTATTTGTGTCACTGTGGCAAAATACTTGACTGATCAACCTAAGTAGGAAAGATAGGTTTATTCTTAGCTCACAATTCAGAGGGTTTCAGACCGTAGTGGTGGGGACATATGGCAGAATAGGCAGCAGGGCCTGTGGTGGAGAAGTTCGCACCATGGTGGACAGGAGCAAAGAGAAAGCAACCAGAACTGGGGGCCTGCCTAAAACCTCCAAAGGTCCACCGAGAGTGACCTTTTTCCACAAGCCAGGCCACCTCTCAAAGTTGCACACCTTTTAAAACACTGCCACTACTTGGGGACCTAGTGTTAAAGATCATGACCTTTGGGGGACATTTTATATCAAAACCATAACACTCAGATAATGACCTGACCTTTGCATTTTCTGTCTGCTATTCCTTAGTTACCAGTTTCAATCAAGTGTCTGAGATTGCCCGTCTCTAGGTCTTTGAGCAGTCTCTTGGCAGGAAGGTGCTATGAAACATAAAATATCAACTAGTCCATATCCCATAGGATCCCTGGAGTTCAAACTGAAATGGGGGAAAAAGTTGCTTTATAAGATGAGGGCAAGAGGAATAGTTGCTGGAAAAGAGCTTCCAAGGTCTGAATATAATTGCAGATCTTTTCATGCCTATCCAACTTCTATATTCAGCCTAGATCTGCGTATCAGCAAAGCAAACCTTATTTAGCCCCTCCATGCCAGCATGCTCACTATCCCTGCCTTTCAATGCTTAGAGCAGCCTTGAAGCAAAGAGTGATTGTCAATTATTCTTGATTGATTTAAGTATTTGTCCAGTCTATCCAACAAAGTGGCAACTTGTATATCTTTTCTTTTATATTATTATCTTTCATATTCTCTGTCAAGTGAGGAACATGCAGTGGCCATTGTCTTTGTTTTTAAATTGTGATAAAATATACATAACATAAAATTTGCCATTCAATGTAGTTTTAGGTATAAAGTTCAATGGCATTAAGTACATTTACATTGTGCTGTAACCATAATCACCATCTAGAACTTTTTCATCATTCCAAATTGAATCACACTACTCTCCATTCCCTCTTCTCCTAGATCCTGGAAAACGCCATTCTATTCTTGTCTTTGTTTGAAACTGGTAACTAGGAGGAATGGCATAGAGAAAATCCAAAAGCTAGGCACTGATTGAAACATTAGTTGAGCGTTATGACTTCAATCTAAATAGTGCATATAGTGTGCCATTTTACCTTCCCCCAAGTGAAGCACAAGAATTGAAATTTCTTTGCATCATCCTGAAATACGTTATAATAATTGGTTTAAATGCTATGTCTACATAACAAAAGATAAAATCAAAGTTGAAAGATGTCACATCACTTGCCCAAGATCACACAGATAATATGTGGAAAAGATAAAGCCACTACTTTAGCCCTTTTTTTTAATTTTTAAAGAATTCAGCAATCTATGTTCTTCAAGATTCTCCCTTGAAATAAGACAAGAGAAAGAAGTAAAAGGGATCCGAATAGGAAAAGAAGTCAAATTATCCCTATTTGCAGATGACACAATCCTGTGCTTAAAAGATCCTAAAGACTCCACCAAAAACTTTACAGCTTATAAATACTTTCATCAAAGTAGCAGGATACAAAATTAAAACACAAAAATCAGTAGCTTTTCCTTATATTAACAATGACCAGGCAGAGGTAGATACTAGGAAACAATCAAACAGATAAAATACCTGGGAATAAACCTAACCAAGGAGGTGAATGACCTATACAATGAAAACTTTAAAACACAAAAGAAAGAGATTAAGGAGACATGGACAGAAGATGGTAAGATCTCCCATCCTAATGGATTGGAAGAATTAATATTGTTAAAATGTCCATGTTACCAAAAGCAATCTACAGACTTAATGCCATCCCCATCAAAATCCCAATGACATTATTCGCAGAAATAGAGAAAACAATCCTAAAATTCATATAGAACCACAGTAGACCCCACATCAGTAAAGTGATTCTGAGCAGAGAGAACAATGCAGGGGGTATTATAATTCCTGATTTCAAATTAGACTACTGAGCTATAGTGACAAAAACTGCATGGTGCTGGCACAAAAACAGACATTTAGATCAATGGAACAGAGTAGAGGATCCAAAAATAAACCTATGCAGCTACAGCCACCTGATATTTGACAAAAGGGCCAACAATAAAAGTTGGAGAAAAGATACCCTCTTCAACAAATGGTGCTGGGACAACTGGACATCCTCATGCAAAAGACTGCAACTAGATCCCTCTCTCTCACCTTTTACAAAAATCAGTTCAAAATGGACCAAAGATCTTAATGTAAAGCCTGAAAGTTTGAAAGTGCTAGAAGAAAACATAGAGAAAACACTTTAAGACACAGGCATAGGCAAGGACTTTCTGAATAAGACCCCCAGAAAACAACAGAAAGAATTGACAAATGGGACTGCATTAAATTAAAAAGCTTTTGTTTAGCAAAGAACACAATTATCAGAGTGAAAAGACAACTTACAGAATGGGAGAAAGTCTTTGCCAGCTATACCTCAGATGTTGTTGTTAGGTGTCATCAAGTCTGGTCTGACTCATAGCGACCCTCCTAGGGTTTTCAATGACTGATTGTGTCAAGATTCCTCAGGAGTGGATTGCCACGTCCTTCTACTAATACAGCAGATAGGGGATAAATATCAAGAATATAGAAAGAGCTTAAAAAATTAAACACCAAGAAAGCAAAGTATCTAATTAAAAAATGGGCAAAAGAACTGAACAGAGAATTCTCAAAAGAAGAAATACAAATGGCCAACAATCATATGAAAAAATGTTCAACATCCTTGTCCATCCTTGTCCAACAAATCAAAACAACACTGAGATATCATCTCAGTCCAGTCAGAATGGCCACCATCAACAAAACAACAACAAATGCTGGCAAGGATGCAGAGAGAAGGGAACACTTATACACTGCTGGTGGGAATGCAGGTTGGTACAGCTACTATGGAAATCAGTATGGAAGTTCCTCAAAAAACTAAAAGTGGAACTGCCATATAACATGGCTATCCCATTCCTGGGTATATATCTGAAGGAATATAAGTTAATATACCATAGAGATTCCTGCTCATCCATGTTTATTGTGGCATTATTTACAATAGCCAAGACACAGAATCAACCTAGGTGTCAGTCACCAGATGAGTAGATAAGGAAATTGTGGTATACAGACACAAAGGAGCTTTATTCACCCATTAAAAAGGACAAAATTATGGCATTTGCTAGAAAGTGGATGGAACTGAGATCACTATTTTAAGTGAAATAAGCCAGATCCAGAAAGATAAGCATCACATTTTCTCTCATATGTGGATGTTAGACTTCAATATATATTCATTGTGAAAACATATAGGTCATGAAAGCAGAAGGGGCCCAAGTAGATCATGAAAGTACAATGGGCTTAATGGTCCCTAAATGACCTAACTGACCAGGGTCCTAAGCCACTCTTTGGACAGTTAACTTTTTATAGCATCCCAGAGTTGATTTCACTCTGCTTTCTAGGTAGATGTGAAGGAGTTGCAATTTAGGCCTGAGATTAAAGAAGCCTGGTTAAATGTCCAGCCAGTATGAGTTGTCAGTGTTGGAGCATACAGTGGCGACAATGTAGCTGGTTGAAGATAGTAAGCCTAGAAGAATACCTAGCGAGGAGTTAAGGTATCTGGATACTTACGCAGATGCTGCCACCCATTAACTATCTGCCTGAGAGCAATGTGTAGGGAATTCTCATATTCTTGTAGCTTGACTCAGTCATTTCCTTCCCCTGCAGAACTGTAACTGTGCACAACATGACCTCATGAGACCAACTTGGTTCCCTTTATGTGTTTAATGTCCATGTATTTTAGTTTTCTCACTATTTTAAAGGAGGAATGAGAATTTCCCACTTCACCATAGAGAGATAAATAATAAAACATTTTGAAAAATAGTATGCATTCCAGACACTTTAAAGACCTCTTCAGAAAAATGTTAAAATTAAGGAAAATTATTCTAGAAATCATTTAAGAAAATGCTTCTTAAAAGTTAAGTAGTGTGCATCTCCCTGAAAAATTAATATGCACCAGAAACTCAAAAAGGAAAATATAATAAGCAGATTGTTTGGGAAAAAAGCCCCTCACTCATATCCTTTCTTTCCCATTGTATTCCTTAAAGTCCCTTTTGTGGGGCTCTAACTTCCTACACTTAGAAAAAACTAGTTTTAGAGAGGCAATCACAAAGGTATTCTTTCAGTAAATACCCAAGCTTTTCTAGAAGGTAAATACTATTGACCTGAAGTAATGATCACAGTGTTACTTCCTGCTATCGTTTAGATGTTGAGTGTACTTCAAAGCCAATGTATTAATGCTTGGACCTCAAAGTGAAGCCTTTGGGAGGTGGTGGACCTTTTTTTTCAGTGCTGGGGAGATGTTGGAGCCTTTAAAAAGCAGGGCTTATTGGGAGGTCTTTAGGTTATTGGAGGTATTTCCTCCAAAGGAAATTGTGGGAACTTGGCTCTCTCTTTGCTTTCTTTTGGTTCCTGGGCATGAAGCGAGTGGTTTTGCTTGTCATGTGTTCTTGCCACAATAGCTTGGCTTTCTATAGATCCCAAAGCAACAAGACGTACCTTTCATGGACCTAAACCTCCAAAACTATGGGCCAAAATAACCCTTTTCTTTTTAGAAGGTGGTTATTTCAGGCATTGTTATAGCAACAGAAAGCTAACAGCTGTCTTGACACAGGACATGTAGTCTTTAGACCCACACAGCCTAGAGTATAAAGCTGGGGAGAGAACTCAGTGATGATTCTGTCCAAACTGTCATTGTGCAAATGAGAAAACTGCAGCCAGGAGAGGTGCCAAGTTTTTTAATTTAAATTTCAGAATTGGAAATTAAAGAATGCAATGGAAAATGAGGTGTAAAAGGCAAGGTATACACATTAATCCCACAATCAAGGAGCCACCATTTTCAAGTAGACTACATCTTCGCATGGCTTACTGGGTCCTGTAGAATTTACAGAACAACTTAAGATCATTCCAAACTGGTAACATTTCAATGAATATGTGGCATTAAGGCCAATAGAAACCAGATTAACAGTTAGATGATCCACTTTCTTCCCAAACTCCTCTTTAGTCCCATATTTTGTTGTTGTTGTTAGGTGCTCTCGAGTCGGTATCCGACTCATAGCGACCCTGTGTACAACAGGTGAAACACTATTGTCAGTGCTTCTCTGCTGTTCATAGGGTTTTCAATGGCAGATGGATTTTTGGGAGGGGGTTGCCAGGTCCTTCTCCCAGGCCTACAGTATCTGGTGTTCCCTGGCGGTCTCCTATCCAAGTACTAACCAGGCCCAACCCTGCTTAGCTTCCGAGATCTGATGGGATTGGATGCCACAGGGCTACAGCTGCAGGCATTTAGTCCCATATATATTGTCAGAAAACACCTTTCACAGATCGATGTCTATCCTTCTCTAGGGCAGCTGGAGACTATTGGTGGCCCTTGTCAATGCAGGGTCAATAATCCACAAGCTTCCTTTATTCTTGTCACTCAGTTACCTTCTCTCAATCTTAATTGTTTGAATTTTAGTATCTGTGATAAGAATTCAGAGGTGATATCACACCTTTGGAATCCCTCCACTCAGTGTGGGCTGCTACCTACAAGTGATGTTAGCAGGATTTGGCCAATTAGGGGCACAGGATTTTGTTAGCACTGCCATAATATCCCAGAGAGTGTTGTGCTGTGCACACTTTCATGGAGCTGGGCTTGACTTCACAATTTCCATACCCTGTTGTAATATACTATCCATTTGGAACAAGGTCCCTCTCCAAGCATCCTCTGGTGTTGTATTTAATTTGTTGTGCAATTTAAGATTTAAAAATCCAAAATAGGAATCCACCATTTCCTTTTTCATTCTAAAAGATTTAACTGGCTAATTTTATCTTTTATCATAAAAGAACCTGGTGAACAAAATGTGTTATGGTAGGATTATTAAAAAAAAAACACAACAATTTTTTTTTTGGTAATCCTCTTTAAAAATCTTGTGGAATGTGAATAATTTGTGTATTAGAAAAAATGTTTTAAAGAATCGTATTAGGTATAGTGGGAATTTGTTTGGCTTGATGACATTGTGTCCTTGTTTCTGTTTTACCTCAGCAATCAAGCAAAACACTAACTTCCAAGCCATTGGCTAATTTGAGGTTTTATGACTCCATAAAAAAATCCAAACTAATTATGATTAGAAGTGGTCTCGTAGGTCTGAGAAGTCATTTTGATATTAGCTTTATCATTCAAACCCCAGATTTAGAGCTAGAACTCTTCATGAAACCTGTACTTGAGGAGCTAAAAGTGAAGGTAGGCAACCCTCCAGGACAGGGATGGGCAGTGTCAACACCCTGGTTTCAGTGTCTTCATTGTGTTCTTCTGTGTGACTAACCAAAATGCTCTTTGTTCTCTGTTCCAGAGTGAGAGACATCCCTGCCACGCGGCACGTAGCTTTATAACTCTGGCCAAAGGTTTCAACAAGTACAGATTTCTTCAATCCAAAGTCCATCTGTGTGTGTCCTTAGAAATTAAACCAGTACATATCTGTCTGCTTCTCTTGCCTCAGGAGCCTAGCTAACAAGGGGTGGCGGAGTTCCCAAAGGACTTCTTAGAGCTCTGGGATAATGACTGGCTCAAACAGGCTGGCACTGCCTTGGGGATACCCATGAACTTTATCTAAATCTTTTTTTTTCTTTCAAATTGAGATAGTGTCAGAACTAACACAAACAGTCCAGAACAAAGAAACTGTGTCTGTTTTAATGTTTACTAAATTGGATTAAATGGAAAGATCATAACCCAAGGATTTGCTGAAAACACATTTCTTGCCTAGACAAACCATTATAAAGTTGCTCTTGGAAAGTTCTGCTCAGGGAAAGAATGAATTAAAAACAAACCAAAAAAAGAAGACAAGTGCTGGGAGGAAGTCTGGGGATCTGCAACATGCTAGGAACATTGTAACATTTCAGATTTCATATCAGAGATCTAAGTACATGGCCCGAGATACAAATCTGAATCTCTAATGGCTAAATTGCCCTGCCCCTTCATTCATTTCCATTTCTCCCATGAAGACAAAAGGGAAGGTATGTAAACTCTTTCTGGCCCTATGAGTGTCCCTGAGCAATTTGTTTCTTTAATATCTTCTGTAAGTATGACTGGAATAACAGATAAATCTCACCAATGTGCCCAGCAGAAGGATGTGGTTCAGATGTCTGAAGTCCACGTTGACACCATTTGAAAAATACTTGACTTGAAGCCAATATAATGATACTAGACCCACCTTTGTGAGCAATTTTGTATAAAGCGTCCATTTTGGAGATCAGCCTTCAAACGAATGGAACTTGGTAATATAATACAGTCTGATTTACCACAAAGTCTTGAGCAGAGTCTACATTAGGGTGTTAACCTTTGAATTACTTAATCTGGAAAGAAGCCAATTTGCCTGTGGAACACCTGGAAATGAAGCACTACTCACTACAGATGGGCAACTACGCCTGTTTATGAGCTCTGATAAGAAATCCTTGACTGAAAGTCACAGCAGTGAACACAGGAAGTTCCAGTTCTTCAGAAGTTCACTGCTTAGTGGGGGAGTAGATAAAATGTAACAAACTTAAAAGTAATAATTTAAATGTTGTCCAAGAATATATATTTAGGGTCCTGTCAGAACTCCTGATCCAGCCAGACAGCAAGGGCCGAGGAAGGCTCCCACTATATCTGGTTATAAAAAATATTCGGAGTAGAAACATCTTGTCCTGAAGATGGCAATTGCTTTCCAGATTAATCAGACTCATCCCAGAGCCATTCCATAGGATTTACATCTTCTAAGATTAAATGATTAAGGTACGTGTTACTTTAGGTCAAAAATAAATGCAACTGAATTATAAATGAGGTGATTTTAACACTAAAATTTATATACTTTGTTTTTTCAAAATTGGATTGAGATGACTTATGTCATGGCCATGTTCAAATAAAGCCTTTCTGTGGACTTTTAAATATCTATAAAATAACTACTGCCTGAGTGGTATAGTGATTTCCCCACAAAATGCTTGCTTGATAAGATTCTAAGTATTCTTGATAGACTGTACTGCACATTAAAAAGTCTTAATTAAAAACTAAAATAACATTAACTCTCAGAAAAAAAAACTATGTATCTGTCTGCATCCTCAGTGAATAGAAGAAGGGTTAATAAAGGGATAATGCTTAGATACAGGTTGGTGTCACACTTTTATCATTTTTAAAAATTATACATATTTATAGGGTATAGTGTGATAATTCAATACACACACATATATAATGATCAAATCAGAGAAATTCACATTTCTACCTCATAAAACACATAATTTATTTGTGTTGGGAAACTTCAAACTCTTCTCTCTTCTAGTTTTTTATAAAATACATAAAAATAAAATATAGGATGTCATTTTTTTAACTTATGGTTTACTGTCTTGTTTGATGAATTACTATTCCTCCCTACATGTTTTTCTTTAACAAGCTGGTTTCTTCCTGTCTTTCAAGCCCCTGCTTGTCTTCGTATAATTCTATAATAGATATCTATCTAGCCAAACTGTTTAACTTCACAAAGTGCTATTTCTTTTGGGTGATAAAAGCATAATTGCTTTTGATACAATGGGGGGGGCTTATATTATTCAAGACCTTACTTCACTTGCTATTTTCTGTTTTCCCTTCTCTACCTTCTATGCACTTCAAGATTTCCTGACTCGTCAGTGCTCAAACATTCAGTTCATGTAACATTATGTGAGTTGTTGTTATTGGATGCCATTGAATTGGGTCCAACTTGCAGTGACCCCATGTATAACACAATGAAACACTACCCAACACTGTGCCATAGAAATAACCTTTTTTATGTTTTAGCCACTGTGTTTCTTCTCACTTTGAGTCATGCAAGACTCAGCAAGAGGAGGTCCTAGGGCCTTGACTTCATTTCTGTCATTGACTGCACTTTGAGGAGGCAACTCTTTTCCAGTCATTTCTTGAATGCTTTCCAGTCTGGGCAGCTCATTTTCTGGTACTATATTTGATCATGTTTCTCTGCTATTCATAGGGTTTTCTCTATTTTTTCTTTATTTATAAATATTGATAGAGTACACAGTGATACCCCCACATGTCTGTCAGTTTGCCACACTGTGGGGGCTTGTGTGTTGCGATGAGGGTGAAAGCTATGTCACTGGTATCTCAGATACCAGCAGGGTCACCCACGGTGGGAAGATTTCAGCTGAGCTTCCAGACTAGGACAGACTAGGGAGTAGGATCTGGTGAACCACTCCTGAAACCACAACCCATTGAAAACCATATGAATAGTAAGAAATACTGTCACATATAGTGCTGGAAAATGAGACCCCCCAGGTTGGAAGGCACTGAAAAAAATACTGGGGAAGAGTTGCCTCCTCAAAGTAGAGTCTACCTTGATGATGGAAATAGAGTAAAGCCCTAGGGACCTCAATTTGCTGATGTGGCACGACTCCAAATGAAGAGAAACAACTATAAATATACATTAATAATTGGAACATGGAATGTATGTAGTATAAATCTAGGAAAACTAGAAATCATTAAAACAGAAATGGAGTGTATAAACGCTGACATTATAGGCATCAATGAACTAAAATGGACTGGCATGGGCCATTTTGAATCAGATAATCATATGGTCTACTATGGTGGGAATGACAAACTAAAGAGAATTAGGGTTGCATTCATCATCAGAAAAGACATCTCAAGATCTGTCCTGAAATACAATGCTGTCAGTGATAGAATAATATTCATATATCTATAAGGAAGGCCAGTTAATATGACTATTATTCAAATTTATGCACCCAAAACTAAGGGCACAAAAGAAGAAAGGGAACATTTCTACCAGGTCTGTATTCTGAACTAGATCAAACATGCAATCAGTACATATTGATAATTACTAGTGACAGGAATGTGAAAGTTGGAATTGAAGAAGGTTCAATAGTTGGAAAATATGGTCTTGGTGACAGAAACAATACTGGAGATCACATGATAGAATTTTGTCAAGCCAATGACCTTTTCATGGTAAATACATTTTCCACCAACATAAATGGTGACTATACACATGGAATTCACCAGATGGAACATATAGGAACAAAATTGATTACATATGTAGAAAGAAACCATGGAAAAGCTCCATGGCAAATATCAGAACAAGACCAGGTACTGATTGTGGATCAGACCATCAACTTATCATATGCAAGTTCAAACTGAAACTGAAGAAAATTAGAACAAGTGTATGAGAGCCAAGGTATGACCTTGAGTATATCCCACCTGAGTTCAGAGACCATCTCAGGAACAGATTTAATCCATTAGACACAAATAATAGAAGACCCAGATGAGTTGTGGCATGACATCAAAGATATCATTCATGAAGAAAGAGAAAGGTTATTAAAAAGACAGGAAAAAAAGAAAAGACAAAATTACATGTCAAAAGAGACTCTGAAACTTACCCTTAAACATTGAGCAGCTAAAGCAAAAGGAAGGTATGATGAAGTTAACTTCCCAAACAGAAGATTTCAAAAGGCAGCTTGAGAAGAAAAAAACAAATATTATAATGGCATGTGCAAATGCAGAAAACCAAAAGGGAAGAACATGCTCTGTGTTTCTCAAGATTAAGGAAGTGAATAAAAAATTCAGGCCATGAGTGGCAATAGTGAAAGATTCTACAGGGAAAATATTAAATGATACCAGAAACATCAGAAGAAGGTGGAAGGAATACACAGAGTCATTATACAAAAAAGAATTGGTAGATGACCAACCATTTCAACAGGTTGCATATGAAGAGGAACCAATGGTATTGAAGAATGAAGTGGAAGCTGCCTTGAAAGAACTGGTGAAACACAAGGATCCAGGAATTGATGGAATACCAATAGAGATGTTTCAACAAACAGATGCAGCACTGGAGGTGCTAACATGTTTATTCTAACAGATTTGGAAAATAGCTACCTGGCCAACTGACTGGAAGAGATTCATATTTGTGCTTATCCCCAAAAAGGGATCCAAATGAATGTGGAAACTATCAAATAATATAATTAATATCACACACAAGAAAAATTTTACTAAAGATCATTCAGAAGTGACTGCAGCAGTATATAGGGAGGGAATTGCTGGAAAATCAAGCCTGATTCAGAAGAGGGCAGGGAACCAAGGACATCATTGCTGATGTCAGGTGGATATTAGCTGAAAGCAGAGAATACCAGACAGATGTCTATCCATGTTTTATTGACTATCCAAAGGCACTTGACTGTGTGGATCATAACAAATTATGGATAACACTTTGGAAAATAGGAATACCAGAGCACCTAATTGTACTCATGAGGAATCTGTACATGAACGAGGAGGCAGTTGTTCGAATAGAACAAGGAAACACAGATGGATTGACACAGTGTCTGCAACAATAGGCTTAAACATATATAAGATCGTGTGCCTAAAACAGAATTGATGAGTGTACATAGGTTCTGTATGAGTCAGACTGAACTTGATGGCACCTAATGACAAAAACACAGAGTACTAAGTCATTTTCTATATGCTTTATGCAACTAATAAATCACTTTTGCTTACATATTCATCCTCTTACATATTTTACCAAACAATATAAACTAAAGCAGAACAAAGAAAAAAACCCCTGGGAATCTTAATAAATATCATATGTAAACATGGGTTATGTTTTTATTGATTTTTTTATTTCCCTATTTTTTCCATATATTCTTTATAGTTTTCTCATATTTTTTTTATTTTTCTCTCCTTCCTTACTCCTCCACATTATTTCCCCTCCTCCAATTACCCAACTTCCACTTCCACTTAGTGATCCCCTCCCCCTTCTTTCTAATCTGTTTATATTTTCCCTTCTTAGATAAAATATGATTGTTCATTTTTGTATGTTCATTTTTATATACCTATGTTTTTTTCCCTCTTTTAAGTTAGATTTCTTTTTGTTGTTATATGAGTGAGAATATATGACACTTCTCTCTTTGGGACTGGGTTAATTTGCTTAAAGTTAAATTCCATTCTTTTTTATTGCTGTGTAATATTCCATTTGCCTGCCTGCAGTTGTAGCACTGTGGTGTCTGATCCTACCAGATCTCAGAAGCTAAGCAGGGTTTGGGCCTGGTGAGTACTTGAATGGGAGATTGCCTGGGAACACAAGATACTGTAGGCTTGGGAGAAGGACTTGGCAAGCTACTCTTAAAAATTAATCTGCCATTGGAAACCCTATGAATAGCAGGGAAGAACTGACAATAATGTTTCACCTGTACATAGGTGTGGTGTGAGTAAGACACTGACTCAACGGCACCTAACAACAACAATAATATTTCATTGTATATGTATACCACAATTTTTCAATCCATTCCTCTGTTGATGGACATATTGGTTGATTCCATACCCTTGTGATTGTGAATAGTGCTACATTAAATATGGAAGTGCAGATGTCCCTGTGGTATGATGACTTATCTTCCTTTGGGTATATTTGTAGGAGGGGTAGAGTTGGGTCATAAGGCAGTTCTATTCTTAGTTTTATAAGGTACCTCTATATTGATTTCCAATGTGGCTGAACCGATTTATAGTCCCATCAGCTCTATAAAAGAGTTCCCTTTTGTCTGTATCCTCTCCAGCATTTGTTGTTATTTATTTTGTTAATGGTCATTCTTACAGGAGTGAGATAGAATCTCAGTATTGTTTTGATTTGCATTTCCCTAATGGCTAGGCATACTGAGCATTTTTTATGTGTTTCTTGGCCATTGTTGTTGTTGTTAGGTGCCGTCAAGTCGGTATCCGACTCATAGCGACCCTCTGTACAACAGGGGAAACACTATTGTCAGTGCTTCTCTGTTGTTCATAGGGTTTTCAATGGCAGATTGATTTTTGGGAGGGGGTTGCCAGGTCCTTCTCCCATCTTGGCCATTGGTGCTTCTTTATTTGAGAACTGTCTGTTCAGTTCCACTGTCCACTTATTTATTGGATTATTTATGTTGTTGTTTGATTTCTTAAATTTTCTGTATATTCTAGAAATCAGTCCTCTGTCAGATGTGTAGGATGTAAAGATTTTCTCCCATTCTGTGGGTTCTCCATTTACTCTAATTGTTTCCTTTGATGTGCAGAAGGTTTTTAGTTTTATGTAATCCTATTTGTTGATTCTTGGTGCAGTTTCCTGGGCAAATGGAGTCTTGTTAAGGAAATACTTGTCTATGCCTATAGGATTTCAATGGCTAATTGTTTTAGGAGCAGGCTTCCAGGTTCTTCTCCACAGTCTGTCTTAGTCTGGAAACTCAACTGAAACCTGTCCACCATGGGTGGCCCTGCTAGTATCTGAGATACTAGTGGCATAGCTTTCAGCATCACAGCAACATGCAAGCCCCCAAAGCAGGACAAGCTGACAGACATGTGGTAATATCTGAGTTGAGTGAGATGAAAATTGCAGAATGGGCTACATCTGAGGCCTCAGGAGAGCTCAATGCCCTAAAAGTAAAGCTGTTTGTGTCCCAGAACATAGAATAGTTCTTACGTCTGACCAGCCTGACTCATGACAAAATAAGGCTTGATATTGGAAACCTCTTATTCTTTTGTCTTTTCTCATTATTACTATTCTTTTGTCCATTATTCCTCTGTACTGGAGAGGTTGAAAGTAATCACAAAGTACAAGGATGGACCCTTTCACTGCAGGCTGATTTTGTTTCAGAAATATCCTTCATATGTATACACTGTCCTAAAGTCTCTTAAGTAGGGTTGTTTTTGTTGAGTAAGGGCAAATGTCAAGGATTTTCAGCCCAAGTTTGGACACAGTGTAGGGTCACTTCAGTTATTCTGGAAATGAGGGTGTTGATAGCCAGCAGAAAGAGTATTTTGGACTAACATTTTCAAATCTACTTCCAGTTCAAAATAAATATTATGCACTAATTGATAAGATAAAGCAGTTTTTCTTTTTGCATTGGTTAATGTGATGGATTCTACTAATAGATTTTGAAGACAGCCTCATTGAGATATAATTCACTTACCATAAATTTATCCAATAAAGACACACAATTAAATTGTTTTTAATATACCCACAGAGTTATATAGCTGTCACCACAATTTAATTTTAGAATACTTTCATCACTTCCAAAAGAAACCCTGTGTCCGATAAACCATTACCACCAAATCATCCCATTCACCCCAGTCATCAATATACTTTCTGTCTGTATTGATTTTCCTATTCTGGATACATCACCCAAATGGGGGAATGTAATATGTTGTCATTTGTGCCTAGGTTCTTTTAGTTAGTATGCGTTTTGTAAGGTTCTTGTGTTCCCATCATGTATCTGTGATTTACTCTTTATATTGCTAAATTTCCATTGCATAGCTACATGTTTTGTTTATACCATGGGCATTTGAGTTATTATCACTCTGGGGTTATTTATTAATAATGTTGCTATGAACATTTGTACAAGAGTTTGTGTGGACATAAGGTTTCATTTCTCTTGGGTTGGTTGTTGTTGGTTGCTGTCGAGGTCAGAGGTCAAAGTGGAATTGCTAGGTCATTTGCTAACTATATGTTTAACATGTTAGGAACTGAGTTGTTGTTGTTGTTGTTAGGAACTGAGAAAAAACAGAAAATAGGACTTTCCCCAAGAAAATATTCAGGACAGACAGTAAAAGGAGATCATGACTGGGACTGAAAGGGGCTGTTTCCAGAAAGGTGCTTTAATTCTGATAACCTGGATATCATGGCTGGTAACAAAAGTGTTTTCTAGGGAAACTTTCCAAAACAAAACTGCAAGTAAACATCCCTTTAGTCATGCATCGTAAGATTATTTTCTGATTTAGACAAGAAGGTAGACTCTCCATTCTTTTAAAATTTTATTTATTTATTTATTTATTTGTTTATTTTAACATGACAGGTCACAGAAAGCTCTTGGAGTGGGGGAGACTGTATGGATTCCATTGCCCTTAGTCAGATCTGGATCTTGGAATGCCATATGTCTAATATAATGACCACTAATCATATGTGGCTTTTAAAATTGAATCAATTAAAGTAAAATTAAACTTATAATTCAGTTCTCTGTTGCACTAGCCATATTTCAAGTGCTCAGCAGTGGATATAGCATTGGACAGTACAGGTAGAATATCACCCCCTTATTGCAGAAAGTTCTCTCAGACAGTATTATTTTTAGCACAGAAACAATAGTTCTCAATGGGTGGTGATTTTATCCCACAAGGAAATCTGATAATGTCTGAAGACATTTTGCTTTGTATAACTCAGAGGAAGTAGATGTAGCTGGCATCTACTGGACAGAGGCCAGGGATGTTGCTGAAGGTCCTACAATGCCTGAAACACGATGTACAATTGTTGTTGTTTGTAGGTGCTATTGAGTTGGGTCTGACGCACAGTGACCCTATGTACAAATAGACAAACATTTGTGACCCGACATTGTATCATGCCCAGCTCTATGTCAGTGCTGCTCTGCTAGTCATAGAGTTTTCAATGGCTGATTGTTTTGGGATTGCTTTGGAAGTGGGTTGCCACATCCTTCTTCCATTTGAACAGTGCTGAGGGTGGAACATAGGGCCTCAGGGAATGTAGAGCGGCACTCTACCAACTATGCCAAATTATCAATTGGCCATCCCAAAATGTCAATAGTGCTAAGGCTGAGAAACCCATTCTAAAATAACGATGTCTAAATCTGATCAGTTTTCTATTAAAAGATCAAAAGAGTCAGTTGGCAGATTTAAAAATTCATACACCTAGATCCCACCTCAAAGAGTCTGGTTAAGGAATATGAAGAGAATTTAGGGAACTGTGTTGTTCAAAAGCCTTCCAAATGAGTCTTATAATTGCCTAGATTCAAGAACTATTGTGTCAGACCAACTCTCAGTTCTCAATTCAGAAGAAAATCACCTGGTAAACATTAGCAGTACTCCCAGAATAAGTTAATGACTCCAAGGCTATTACTTCTGTTTAATTTCTCCAATTACCTATCTCTCAATTAATGGGGTCATTAAGCACTTGAGCCTTGCATTAATTTCCCTGCTCTCTCTTTCAATTCTTTCATTCAGCATAAATCTAGTTTGCAAATGATTACATCTTGTTAAATATTGTACACTTTCTGTTTACAAACAGAACAAATGACCTAGAAAACGTTTGACAGCTGTCTTTGTTCATTGGCTTTTAATGGGAAATAGCAGAGCAAACAGGATCACTAGTTCTGTAGGTGGCATGGCCAGACATGGTATATAGTCGATCCATTTGTGACCAAATAACTTAAGGCATGTAAGTGGAATTCATTTTAAGTATTTTGAAGTTGCATACTTTAAGGTCATTACAATTCTGATGAACTTTTAAAAAGTGTCTAAATGAGTTGATTTTAGCTTTATAGTGCTTTTCTTTCCATTTTCCATCACTCTGTGACAAATAACACAAAGGGAATAAACCTTGCTCTCGAGACATCAAAAGGTCATTTACTGTAGTAACAGAAAGAGGCAGAAACACAATTAACTATAATAAAAGATGTTAACCATTCGAAGAGGAGATAAAAGTTTGAGAGGAAGAGATCCTGTCAGATGGGATCTGGGAAATTTTCAAGGAAGTAGAAGCACCTTTAGCTTCCTCTTCACTCATCCAATAAATGCTTGCTGGTGTCTACTCTCTGCCACGTCCACCATACTAGGAGCTCAGAATAAGTGGACACAATCTCTCTGTTCATTCAGTTAATAACCACTTATTGTGTACCTACTATGTGGGCTGGGGTTTAGCTCAGTTGGTAGAGTGCTGCTCTGCACTCTCTGAAGACCTACTTTCGAGCCCCAGCACCACAAAAACAGGAGAAAAATGTGGCAATCCACTCCCAAAGCAATCCCGAAACAAACAGCCATTGAAAATCCTATGAGGGTCCCTATGAGTCAGAATCAATTCCTTGGCACCTAAAAACAACAGTGTGGCAAGCATACACAGAGGTACTTATGATTCAAAGTGACAAGTGTTAAGACAGGGGGAGGACAAGGTACAATTAATTCCTGGCTGGGTTTTCATCATGTTTGACTCTTTTCTAAACACAGACATTTCGTTTGCAAGGACAAGACCATAGGGCACTCACTTACTCTTCGCAATAATTAATCATGCTGTGAAACAGAATGGCAGGCATTTAGTGACAAGTTGTGATTGTCTACTAGACACTATTCTTAACCCTGGACTCCCCCAGGAATCAGTAAACCATTGTAACTGAGAATCTACTGACATACTTCTCAATTTGTTAATGCCTCAAAGAAAATTTTCTAATAGAACCAACCTGTGTTGGCTCTTATCTGTAAATCTAGTAGCTATGCCAATTGTGAGATTACTCAGCAATATAATTGTTACAGAGTGCACTTTGTTGTGTGAAATTTACAGCAATGGCTGGCTTTAACTAACATTCAGATGGCTGACTTTTAATCAACCCTCAAACTATTTTAAGTTATGAGACATTAAAAACATGCGAAAGTGCTGGGTGCAGTGGTGCACACCTGTAATCCCAGCGACTCGGGAGGTGGAGGCAGGAGGATCGCAAGTTTGAGACCAGAGGCAGTCTGTGTAATTTAGTGAAACTCTGTGTCAAAAAGTAAAAAAAATGGGCTGAGGGTGCAGCTCAGTGGTATCAGCACTTGCAGAGCATGCAAGTGCGACGCCCTAGATTCAACCCCCAGTACCACAAAAAATAAATAAATAACTAAAATAATTAAAAAACATTCAAAAGTGCAAAAATAGATACCTGCATATAATAACATGATATCTAGTTACCATAGCCTGCAGCTGTAGCCCTGTGGCATCTGATCCCATCAGATCTCAGAAGCTAAGCAGGGTCAGGCCTGGTTAGTACTTGGATGGGAGACCACCTGGGAACACCAGATACTGTAGGCTTGGGAGACGGACCTGGAAACCCCCTCCCAAAAATCAATCTGCCATTGAAAACCCTATGAACAGCAAAGAAAAACTGACAATAGTATTTCCCCTGTTGTATGTAGGGTCGCTATGAGTCGGATACCGACTCAACTGTACCTAACAACAACAACAACAACAGTTACCATAATGCCTAAAATATAATTTTTTGTGCTGTTAGCTTTATCTTTGTCTTTTTGCCATTTCTGAATTAAATAAAAATTAAAGATACAGCCACAATCTCCTTTTGTATTTCCATACTCCATTCCTCAGCCTTCTTTCTTCCCACAAGAAATCAATATCCCCAAAGTTGTAAACTGGCATTCACGCTCTCCAATGAAAACTCCATTTTCCCACAAAATTTCTGTGGTTAAACTTCAACACTCCATAAACTTCCAGTGCTCTATCTTCAGTTCTAGGATGAAGACCCAACTCCATTATTCACAGACAATGTATCCTGTGCAGACCTCTGTAATCTGGTCTCTGCTACCTGTCAGCTGCATCACTGAATGAGTGTCTCAATTTAGCCTCATGCACAAGTGACCTCATTTTAGTTTTCTATGCATCCCATGCTATTTCCTTTTTCCCTGCCTCACTTTGTATTATTCTGACAAGCTTCAGCATCCTCTGTCTCTGCCAGGAGAACTCCTTCTCATCCTTAAAGGCTTAATTCAGTGTCACTTCCTCCACAAAGCCACCCCTGAACTAGTTCCCCATCTCTGTACCCTTACTAGTAATCACGTTTTGTTACAAAAATCAGTTTGCACATCAGCATTCCTTACCGGGCAGAACTTCTGAAGGAAGATTTCAACTATTGTTTCCCTTATATTCCCCTAGGAGCTGTGCATATTTCTAGGTACATACATAATACATGTTTGCTAAAAGTAAAAATGAAGCAACAAGTTGGAAGGTAGATTTCAAGAACCCTGAAAGGTCTGAGATTTTTAACATAGTGTAACCTTAAGTCAGCTTGTCACAACATCATGAATGCTGACAGAGGCCACTGGACTTCCTGAGTCAATGTTGTTGTTGTTGTTAGGTGCCGTCGAGTTGGTATCCGACTCATAGCGACCCTCATAGGGTTTTCAATGGCTGAGTGCTTCGGAATTGCCTTGGGAGTGGATTGTCAGGCCCTTCTCCCCTTTTTGAGGTGCTGGGAATTGAACTCGGGCCTCAGAGACTGCAGCGCAGCGCTCTACCCATTGAGCTAAATCCCAGCCCTGAGTCAACGTAGCAAACTCTTAATCAGAGCAAAGGCAGTAATTAGAGTGTCAGCATGGCTGCATTGGTTCCTGGAGGTCCAGTGCTATGAGGTAACACTGTTGGTTCTAGACACATGCTGCACACACATAGGCTGCGTTATAGCAGAGGACATAGAGATGAGGAAATATGGCTCTCTTTTTTTTTCCCAGGGCTGGGGTCGTTGAACCCAGGGTCTCACACTTGATAGGCAAGTGCTCCACCACTGAGCTGCACCTCCAGCCTCCTTTAATTTTTCTTCTTCTTCTTTCTTTCTTTTTTCTTTTCATTTTTCTTTTTT
This sequence comes from Pedetes capensis, assembly GCA_007922755.1. Taxonomy (NCBI): domain Eukaryota; kingdom Metazoa; phylum Chordata; class Mammalia; order Rodentia; family Pedetidae; genus Pedetes; species Pedetes capensis. The sequence continues at coordinate 35,685 of VMDO01013425.1, forward strand.
TTTTTCTTTTTCTTTTTTCTTTTTTTTGAGAGAGAGAGTCTTGCTAAATTGCACAGGCTGCCTCTGGCCTTGCACTCACAATCATCCTGCCTCAGCCTCCTGAGCTGCTGGGGTTGTAGGCATGTACCATGGTGCCCAGCTGGAAACGTGCCTCTTCACAGCAATCATGGTCTGGGAGCAAAGGCTGTTGTATCTCTTAAGGTTGTGTACTATGAATACAAACTTGAGAAAAGTTCCAGATAGGAGGGGTCAAGGGACTTGGATTCTTGGTGCCATCACTGAGGCATCTGGGAGCTTAAGAGCCTGTGGGGTAGTGTTTCCCAGTAGTACAAACAGCAGCGAGCGGCACAAATCATGGTTGTTACTGTTATGAAAATAAAACCATAAAAAGAAGATGTGAGAAACTTGACATGTTAACTTGGTCGGGCCCATTTGGCATAGAGGCCAATAGTCCCTTCTTTGGCCTCCAGAGTACTGTGGTGGAAATTCACAAGGAAGACTGAGGTATTCAGCCAATGTTAAAACATTTAACAAGTCAGGAAATGTATAGCATGCAATATATTTTAGAGAAATTCTAGCTAAAAATGACTAAAATAAAGATTTGGTATTTTGAAAAATAAGTTTCAGAAAACTAGGAAATTAATTAAAATGGAGCCACTCAGTCCTTGATAATGGTGGGTAAAAATGTTTAAAAGCACTTGTGAGATTTAAGATAATGTTCTATTGCCAAAGTTGATCTGTCTTTATAATTCTAAAAACTTTATTTTTACATACTTTATAGATGCTTATGTGTATCTTTTTGGCTATTTATTGTTGTACTTTGAATAAATTTTATATTTTATCCAATTTACCTTGACATTTTTATAAGATGTTGAGAATATCATTGAAGGTGCCTGCTCTTCTGTTTCATCATCAATAATGGGATCCAAAATGTGTGTTATACGTATTCTGCCTTCTTAAACGTTTTAACTTTTACTGGGTAGTTAAAGGTCTGCAGTGTGAGTTTTTGGGTTCCAGTATCACGTAGATCACATTTTAGTGACTGTTTTGTATTTAATGTAATTCTTGGCTTAAGACTATACTTCTAAAACACAAATATCACTAATATCTATTATTTATCATAATTCAATTTCTAACTTCTAAAAGAATTCTTCACTATAAAGACCTCAATGACTTTCAAATGAGATTTTCGTTCTGATTTAAATTCATTTTTAAAAATGTTTACTCACATTTTGTCTTATTTCTCTTATTTTCCCACTACTCTCTAAATCATAGTGCTCATGTTGTTGTTAGGTGCCGTCAGGTCATGTCGAACTCATAGCAACCCTCATAGGGTTTTCAATGGCTAACTGTTTCGGGATTGCCTCGGGAGTGGATTGCCACATCCCTCCAGTTTTTGCAGTGCTGGTAGTCGAACTCTGGACCTCAGAGACTGCAGAGTAGCGCTCTACCAACTGAGCTAAATCCCAGCATAGTACTCATAGGAAATATAAACCACTTTTTAATATCCACTTGACAAATTCACTTTTATAAGTTCTAGTCCACGAATTCATTTAACTTCCTTCTCATACTTTTTCAGAAAGAAACAGGCCTGCCATCTGTGATCACCATTATGAAAAGATGACCAGTTCTTTCTCATGGTTGAGATAGGAATGTAACTGGATGACATTTATGATTATTTCTTAATATCGAAAAAGATATTTGAGGAAGCCCGACTTGCAAAATGAATCAAATAAAGGAAACTTCAGTCAGAAGTGAGGTGGACCATAAGAGGAGAAAGACAGAGATAAGGATGAAACATAAAAGGGTCAACACAACAAAAGAACATCCTGGGTGGGGGACAAGATTTTTCAGTCTCAGAAAGCAAAGGCAGAAGCTAGATGACTGCAAGTGGAGACTTCAAAGGGAAGCAGAGAAGGCTGGAGCTATGCATTGAGGGCCACATGGTTTAGAAACAATCAGGAAGACTTTCTCTAAGGAAAATGTGCCAGAAAATGACAGGAGAGGAAGGAAGACCAGAGCTTAGGTGAAGAGGCAGAGGCAGAGTTGACAGGTAAAGCATGGAGGCTGGAGTTGGCTGCAGGTTGAGGGAGCCATGTGCTGGTGAATGGGAAGGAGCTGCGTGGACACAAGTTGCTGGAACAGTAATGGCAGGAGGCAGCCTGGACTTTCCAGAGGAAACAGGAGAATGGAGAGAACAATCTGAGATTCTGGGGGAAGTTGGAGCCTCCGGCTGTCTAGGAGGCAGACTATGCTGAACCAGGACACTTCTGAGACCAAGGAAGAGATCTAATGAAATGGAAACAAATGCTGTCTTCCACATGCCATGTAAATCGTTGTGTGTGCCACATCTGGTGATATGTATGGCACATTTTGGGAAAACTTTTCATTTGAATGTTGAACACAATTTCATTTTCAACAGCCATGGAATGACTCAAGTACCTTTTTGTTGAGCTTTTAAAGTGTTTCTAGCTTATGTTATTATGTTGCTGTTGCTGTTGCGGTTGTGAGGTGCCCTCAAATCAGGTCCAACTCATAGCGCCCCATGTACAACCAAACGAAACACTTCCCAATGTTGTGCCATGTATGCGATCTTTTTCTATTTGAGCCATTGTGGCAATCACTGTGTTTCTTCTCATTTTCAGTCATGTCACATCAGCAGCTGGAAGCCCCAGGGGCTTTACTCCATTCTCATCAGTAAGGTTGACTCTACTTTGAAGAAGCAACTCTTTCCCAGTTGTCTTTTGAATTCCTTCCAGCCAAGGGGGGCTCATTTTCCAGCATCGTGTTTGACAGTGCTTCTCTGCTATTCATGGGATTTTTTCAATGGCTGATCATTTGGGGAGTGGGCTGCCAATTCCTTCTCCCTAGCTTGTCTTAGTCTGGAAGCTTAGCTGAAACCTGTCCCCCTGGGTGACTCTGCTGGTACCTGAGATACCAGTGACAAAGCTTTCAGCATCACAGCAACATGCAAGCCCCACAGCATGACAAGCTGACAGACAAGTGGAGGTATGTTATTATAGACACACTATACTGAATGTCCCTGTGGCTAAATCTTTGCTAATCACAATCATTTCCTTAAGAGAAATTGCTGAGGGTGGAAGAGTGGGTGTGGGAAGGAGAATGTCAGGGTAAAGGATGTAAACAATGTTAAGGCTTTGGCAATGTACTTTTCAATTTTCCCAATTTACTTTTCAAATTGTCCCAGTTAACACTCTGCCACAATTATATATGATGGTATTACTTCTCCACATTCTAAGTAACACTGGGCATTATTTGAAATAAAAATGGTGAAGTTTAATTGCATCATAAATAGAAAAGATATCTTCCTTTAAGAAGTGACAGGTTGAGCCTGCAGATGCCCAGGCATCCAGTAAGATTATCACTAACCAAGTTAGTGCTGCCTCCTGGTGGCAAACAGACAAGACAGAAAACCAAGTCCAAAAATGACTGAACAAGTCATTGATACTAATTTAGGTAGGGCCAAAGTTCTAGGTTTAGCTAGTTGGTAGAGCAATGCTCTGCCCACTCTGAGAATCTGGGTTTGATCTCCATCACTGCAATCCATTCCCAAAGCAATCTCGTAATAATCAGCCATGTTGTTGTTGTTGTTAGGTGCCGTCAAGTCGGTATCCGACTCATAGCGACCCTCATAGGGTTTTCAATGGCTGAGTGCTTCGGGATTGCCTTGGGAGTGGATTGCCAGGCCCTTCTCCCATTTTTGTGGTGCTGGGAATTGAACTTGGGACCTCAGAGACTGCAGCGCAGTGCTCTACCCACTGAGCTAAATTCCAGCCCCAATCAGCCATAGAAAACCCTATGAAGGAGTGGGACCTGACTTGGCAGGCCCTAACAACAACAAAGTTCTAGAAGGTGGGTGGAAGAAACATTGAAAAGTGCACTTGACCTTAGGCTACTAGAGGATATGAGAACTGGTGAGGAAACATTCTTATCCCTAAGTGGAGAATGTGGCATCATGGGCATGATGCACTCAGAGATGATTTCTTAAACTAACAATGAAGGAAAATGAGTGCTTCAATGGCAGGCTCTGAGGAGACGTCTTATGCGATGATACTGACTCTATCTTGTGCACTGAACATGTCTTTCTCCAAAAATGTAGTGAAGACAATGGGGTACAAAGAAATTAAGCAACTCGCCCAGTAATATCTTGTTGTCTTCTAAGAAAATTGTTCCGCTGAAAAGAACATGTGTAAGAGTAGTCGTATACTATGTATCTTAGACTTAGTTTGGTAAAGCAGGCTTTTATTTATTTTTACTTTTGTAAAACACTGCTTCCTCACCACAAAGGAGGAAAGGAAAAGGGGGGAAATCTACAAAGACAAATGACAGTCTCTGTCCTAAAAAAAGGGTTCATCTCTTGCTGTTTTCTAGAGTTTCATCCCAGCTCTCTTTACCTGTTCAGGGGTAAACAGGAACTTTTAGAACGGCAAATACCAGCTGTGCAGGAAATCTATTTGCTCATTCAATCTCTTACTTAGATTCACTGAGGATAAACAGTATTGTTTCTCTGAGACTTGCTGCTGGAGAAAGATATCAAATAATCACATCAATAAATATGTATATCCAGATTAGGATAAGTAAGGGAAACAGTTCAGGTTACTATGAGAAAGTGTAATTTAGTTCAGCAGTTCTTAAACTTTTTTACTCTCATACATCCAATGCTCTCATATCTCCAATGATTGATTGATAAATTGCCTAAATTCGTCAATCTTTTTTTTTAAGTACTAAAATTAGACACTACCTGACTTGAAAAATCATTTCCTACTCAGCCATTAAAATCATCTACTTTCTTAATTTCTGGGAGGCTTAACAAGAAATCTTTATAAAAATGACCAAAATATGTATTATTCTTTTAATTTGCCTTAACAGGTATACTCAAAAAATATACTATTAACTTCAACATGCTGTTTCAAAACTTTATTCTTTTGTCAGTGAAGTATAACATGCATACATTATAGTGCATACATCTTCGATATTCAGATAAGTGAAGTTTTAACAAGTAGACATTGGTAACAATGAAATCTTGGTTATAAAATCTGTTTACTACATTTTTATTTTATAGTGTTGGTTTGGACAAAATATTGGAGTTAGTGTGTGTTAGGTTGTTGTTGTTAGGTGCCATCGAGTTGTGTCTGACTCATAGCAACCCCTATAGGGTTTTAGATGGCTGATTCTTCTGGGATTGCCATGTCCTTCTCCCATGTTTGCGGTGGTAGAAATGGAACTTGGGATCTCAGAGACTGAAAAGTGACACTCTACCAACTGAGCTAAGTCCCAACCCGTGTGCTAGGTAGGGAGATGAAAACCCTTAAACTCAACAGACCTTTATTGGGAGAAGTTGCTGGGGCTGTTCTAGCAAAGGAGAGAGCAGCCACCGGGGGAGGAAGGGGAGAGGCTTTTTGGGGCTCTAGGTGCTCCCCTCTGGCATGAGTGGAAGTATTTGCAGGGTCATCTAGAGCTCACTGGAGATGGCAATGGCAAGGGCAGGGATTGACATGTAGCATCGGGATAGGTAGGAAGCAGGTGTGTGGAGGGTTCTGATAGGCTGGAAGAGTTCCTGGGCAAGGCAGGTAAAATCAAATTTTAGCAGGCCTTTTGGTGGGCTTTTTGAGAACTAGGGGATAGTGGGTAGAAGAAAGCACCAGCTTATAGGGAGGAGCCATTTTGTGACAGGTCCTGAACTAGCAGCCAGGAGAACGAGGATCTGGGTCCCCATGGTAACTGGGACACTGTATCCACCCTCCCGGAGCACAAAGCCCCACCATTGGTTGTGTGCATAGAGCCAGTGGGTGCTTAGGGCTCTGTGGGTCTTGGGGGTAGTTTTCTCAGAGGGGAGGAGAAGCCTCATGCTCACCTAACAGTACGTTGTTGTTGTCAGCTGCCTTTGAGTAGGTTTCCAACTCATAGTAACCCTACATACAACAGGCAAAACTATTGTCAGTGCTTCTCTACTATTCATATAGTTTTCAATGACAGATTGATTTTTGGGAGTGGGTTGCTGGGTCCTTCTCCCAAGCCTAAAGCACCTGGTATTCCCAGGTGGTCTCCCATCCAAGTACTAACCAGGCTCCACCCTGCTTAGCTTCTGAGATCTGATGGGATCAGAAGCCATAGTGCTACAGCTGCAGGTTAGTGTGTATAGCCTTCATAAAATTAAGTACCTCTGCTTTAAAACATTTTACTTACATTTTGGGGTTTCTTCTATCAGCACTCTCTCTGAGGTACATTCTTTTGCTTAAAAATGTCAAAGCTGGAAGAAAAAAATTTCTTTACTTTTCTAAGGTTGCCAGATAAAAAATTCTCAGTTATATTTGAATCTCAAAAAGTAATAACTTTTCAGTGTTTTAGTAGATAAAGAGTACACTTACACTAAAATTGTTTGCTATTTATCTGAAATTCAAATTTAATTGGGTTTCTGTATTTTTACTTGCTAAATCTGGCAACTCCACTCTTTTATGACTCCACAGCATGTCTATTATCAGCCCAACACACACTAAAATATTCTGTTTCTAATGCTGCCTTTGCCACTTGCAGAATATGAATAATATAGGGAAAATAACAAAGATTATATGAAGCAGGTTTCATTGGTGATAATGACACAGATCAGGGTAGACCCACCCTTCCTGGAGGCACCGGGATGGTATTAAGCATTGCTAAAGAGCACTGATAAACATCATTGAAACCAATGTTGATGTTAATAAGTTTTTTTCCTATGAATATTCTTTCTGAAGTTTGTCCTCCTGTAAATGACCACAGGTGGCGCCAGGCACACCCCCAGCAGCTCAGGAGGCGGAGGCAGGAGGATCGCAAGTTCAAGACAGAGGCAGTCTGTGTAACTTAGCAAGACCCTGTCTCAAAAAGTAAAAAAAAAATAAATAAAATGGGCTGAGGGTGCAGCTCAGTGGTCTGGCACTTGCAGAGCATGCAGGCACAAGGCCCCGAGTTCAAACCCCTGTACCACAAAAACAAAACAAAACAAAGCACAGGTGTTGGGAGATGGGGTGATTTGAATCTCTTATTGGCAGCTGTTGGACTCTCCCTTGTTACCCTCTCTGGCTTGAGTAAAAGAATCTCAAACAGCCAGTCAAATCACATTATACAACCACCAGCCATTTTGAACACTTCATAGAAGCCATGTGACAATTGTAGTGGCAGCAGGTCTCTGATTCTTTAAGTTGCAGCCTCAGTCATAACTGTTTCAAATAGTGATTATACTTTTTTGCCATGGCATGCTCCAGTGAGCTCTAGATGACCCTGAAAATACTTCCACTCATGCCAGAGGGGAGCACTTACCCTTGTGGCCTAGCAAAGGGACTGCATGCTGTGATTGTTGTAAACATAAATCTTCATGTGCACGCCAGTTCTGCTGTGATTAGTACAAACACTGCCTCTCTGGCTATATAAGAAGTTGGCTCAGCTCTCTTTGTGAGATAGCTGGGAGACATTCTCCTGTGCTGCCTTCCTTGCTGTTGCAATATTAGGCCAATAAAATGCTTCTCTCAAGTGGTCCTTTTATTGGCTTTTCATAGTATAGGCTGAGCTGGTAATATGAAGAAAGAAGTGAAGACAGGGGAGCAGTGGCAACAGCAGCAGTGAGGAACAGCAGAGTGGCAAGTTGTCAAGGTAGCCAGCACGCTGATCTGATGAAGTGGGGCTGCGGCTGGCTGTCTTGACAGAAGCGAGCATGGGAACTGCTGATTGACAGAAGTGGAGCACCAGGTGACTCCAATGATTGTCAGGAGCAGAGCTGGAAACCACAAAGCTCTGCTGATTAACAGGAACAGAATACAGCCGCCTGCATCTCCAGTGATTGGCAGGAGCAGAGATGGGAATGGAGAATCTCTAACAGTTGGCCAGAGAGGAGCAGAGAACCACATACGTCTGACAGTGGCAGCATGGGAAGGGTGGTGAGAACTGTGCAGCCCTAGAAAGACAGCTCTGAGTGACTGACAAGCTGAAAAGTAAAAGTGGCAGACAGCTGCAAAAGAGGCAAGGCTGTACTACCAGCAGCCAGAAGCAGCAGAAACAGCAGCAGCATCAGAAAGAGTGGCAACAGCAGAAAGGCAGTGATAGTTCCTGGACTATGGAAATAATGACAGCAGCCATAGTAATATGAGGCAACTGAACAGTCTGAGAAGAGCAACCAGGACAGGAAGAAGAGGAATGGTGGAAGTAAAGAAAAGGCAGGAGAGGGTGGAGAGCTAAAGCTGAATAAGGATAGAAAGCTCTAAAGAGCCAAAGAAGAGAAACTATAGGCTCTGACCTCTGGAAGAGCTCCAGAGAGATGTCAAGTCTTTAGGTCTAAGTGTCTCAGACATCCCAGGCCAGGTTGCTGTAACACTGGCCACTGTCAAAGGCTGAAGATCCCAACACCTAGGCCCACTGAGAAGCTGCTGTCAGGGATTTAAGATTTCCAACCTCCTCAGCCTAGTCAGAACTGTAACACTAGAGGGTGCTACTGCTGCTTCTGATGCTCTATTATTGCTGCTCACTGCTGCCAAATTCTTATGGACATAAGAGCTGCCTAGGACTAGAATTTGAAGGGCTTCTCCTTCCTCAACCATGATTTCTATGCAAGGGGAACAAAAGAATCCTAGCCAGGTGATTGCTGACACTAATCTTTTGAATGACTGCCTACATGTTTGGCATTTGAGGGAAATTTATATTCCAGGGAAATGAACAATAATATACAGAGGTAATAGAGGCATAGCTTGTTTTAAATATTGGGAACGGGGCAATAATGAATGGGAAGAAGCAAAGGAGAACCAACAAGTTGCTTCTGGCTTGTAGCTGGCTTGTTTCTGACACAGATGTTAGGCAAGAGTATGCATAAAAAGTGAGAATCTAAGAATTGATTCCCTTAAAGCTATTATACCTACATAGCCCCTGGGAAATCCTTGGGCATTTCTAAGTCTACAGTACTCCAATTTGACAACTACTCACTCAGCATCAGAAATCTTTTTGGAGTAAGTGATATTTATGCTGACCACTGAAGCGTGAGTCTAAGTCAGGTGAAGTCTTGGGGACACATGGCTTAGCAGATGCTCACAGAGGCTCCTTCTAGCAGATGTCAAGTAAGAAAAGCATTTTAAGGTAGAAAGAGATGTCTGTGTGGTGATAACTGAACGGTCCAATGCTCTTGTACTGTTTTTGAAGATGTTAAAGTTACTGATTAACTTTAGAATTTGTTCATTTTTTTTGTTTAAAGTTAATGTTAAAAATTGTAGCACGAACACAAATACATATTACTAGAGGAATTAACTTTCCAAGTGGTAAAGACAAAAATGGTACGGGGTAGTGATTGGAGTAGGGAAGGGTAGGTAAAGAAAAATTCAATTGTTCCAAGGAAAGCATTAGTGGTGAAACCTAGAAAAACTGGCAACAATATTATATGTGTAATAAAATGGTAAAAATGAATTTAAAAAATCAGAATTCATAATCAATGTCAATGGAACAAAGGTGAAATAAGTTTCTAAGATGGAATATATAAACAATGAGTAAACAAAAGCAAAGTAAGACAAAATAAAGCAATGAGTAAACAATACTGAATTACATGTTCTTTATAAGAGACCCAATAAAACAGGATGACATAGGTTAGCAGAGAGGATAGAAAAGGACAGAATAAGAAAAGTATCAACTAAATGAAAATTGGAATGGCTGTATGCATGTCATGTATAATAGGCAAAACCTTTTTGGACATGAAGGTTGTTACAAATTGATAAAATGATAAATTCATTGAGAAAAAACTTTTAATCTTTTTACACTTCATAAAATAGGTTAAAAATGTAGAAAAGAAAACTTGGCCAACTTATAGAAGTTGAAAAAAATCACTTTAAATGATAAAGCTGACAAAAACATCAGTAAAAACATAGAACATCTGAACACAACTAACAATTTGACCTTATACACATATCAGATTTTAAATAAAAATGATCTTGTACTAGGGCATGGAGCAAATATCAAGAAATTTTAAGCAATTGGTATCATTACAGATCACATTTTTTTTTTCTCTAGTACTGGGGATTGAACCGAGGGCATTACATGCAAATGCTTTAACACTGAGATATATCTTAAGCCCTATTTTATTTTATCTTATTTTATTTTATTTATTTTAAGACAAGGTCTTGCTAAGTTGCCCAGGCTGGTTTTAAACTCACTATGTAGGTCAGGCAGGCCTTGAACTTGGGTCCTCCTATGTCAATACTCTGAGTTGCTGGGATTACCGGTGTGTGCCACCACATTCGGGGCTGGGATTTAGCTCAGTTGGTAGAGCGCTGCGCTGTAGTCTCTGAGGTCCCGAGTTCAATTCCCAGCACCGCATAAATGGGAGAAGGACCTGGCAATCCACTCCCAAGGCAATCCCGAAACAGTCAGCCATCGAAAACCCTATGAGGGTCACTATGAGTTGGATACTGACTAGACGGCACCTAACAACAAGCCACCACACTCAGTCCAGAACTCAGTCCAGACCACGTTTTATGACCACAATACAATGAATGCAGGTAAGTTGTAAAGGAATAACAACATGCTAATAATATAATCTTACATATTTGGAATGTAAGAAAAAATATCTTTGGCTGATAGATGACAAAAGAAATCTTAATAGGAATTAGTAAAATTTTAAAATGAATGATAAACTATGTCATAAAAACTTAAAGAATACAATTATAATAGGACCTAAAGGGAAATTCATTAGTACATTTTTCTAGGAAATAGAAAAGGTTTTAAAAAGATAATAAATATTCCACTGAGGAAACTGAAAATAAATCAAGGAACAAACTCAAAGAAATGAAAAAGCAGGAAAGGATTTAGTTAAGGAAAGAAATATAAAATAGAAAACAAGAATTCCAGAGGAAAACCAAAAGAGAAGATTAACAAAAGTTATCACAAAAAAGAGAGGTGATATAAATAAAATATAAAGTAGACAATAGTCACAAATACAGATTTTAAAATAATATGATATTACTAAAACTTTGTTAATCAATTTGAAATCTTAGGAGAAATAGATAATTGATAGAAAAACATAAAATGACAAAACTCATGCAAGAAACAGGAAAACTGACTACATCTGTATTAATGAATTAATATGGAAGTTAAAGATTTTGCCTACCTCAAAATATCCGGGTACAGATGACTTTATTTATAGCTGATTTCCTAGTTTTTCAAGGTTTGGTTAATTCCTGTGTTACATAAGTTGCTATAGGATAGTGTACAGAAAAAATAGAATTGGATGGCTGCATTATATGAAGCTACTGGAAATTTTAAATGATTTTTAATCATTTTCAATAACTTCACACTTCTAGAAAGAAGCAGAAAGAACCTGCTCCTCTCTTCCCCTATAATTTGAAAGTAAATCACTGACATCATGCCCAATCCCCCCAAAACCTTCATTGTCCATTTCCTACTAACAAGGACTTTCCCTGATGTATCTCCAATACACCATTGGGATCAGGAGATTAATATACCTTATTATTTAAGGCACAGAGTCACTCAAGATTTTCCAAAACAGAGAAACAGAATTACATGCAGTAACATTTGATAAATTGCTGCTCAGTTAAGTAGCCACTCCTTTCACTCATCTGTCACTTCACTGGGGACTCCTGGATTTCTGTCCTGTGTGACCACAAAGTCAGCCACAAAGTGGGTCTATCTTCTTGATCGCCAATTCTTGCACACCTAGTGAAAACAGGCTTTCCCCTTCTTGGCCCCTAAAATGTGCCGCACCCATACAACTATGAGACTCTCCAACCTCAGGAGAGACAAGGCTGTGGGATTATCTGTCCGGAGCTTTAGGGAGCTCAGACTGGGCACCCACCCTCTGCATTCAGGCACAGATGCTGCACGCTGAGCACCTGGCAGGATGGGCAGATGCTCTGCACGTGGCCTCAATGCTCCGCACCTGCACCCAGGCATCCCGGGATTACAAAGCGCGAACAGACTGCAGGATGGCTGCCAACCAGGGCCTTGGCTGTGTTGGTGTTTGCGGCCGGCCTTGAGCAAGAAAGGCCTGAGCAGCGCTGGGGGCTCCAGGTAAGCCCAGGCTCTCCTTAGTTATGGTGAGCCTACTCCAGGCGCTGCTGGGTTTGACGCCGCCTCTTCCCTTCTTTGCACCCTGGATCCTCAGGAGCTTTGGCTTCCGATGCTACCCCAGTCAGCAGTCCGCAATCTGTGGTGCGATCCTCGCTGTTCTTAGGTTTGTTTTATTATTGTTGTTGTTATTATGTTTTGCAGTACTGGGGTTGAACCTAGGACCTCACACATGGTGGGCAAATGCTCCACCTCTGAGCTGCCCACCTCCCGGTTGTTTTTAGTGCCTTCAGACTCCCAGCGGCCCTCATAGAATTTTCAATGGTTGATTCAGGAGTGGATTGCCATGTCCTTCTCCGGTTTTTGCAGTGCAGGGGATGGAACCCGGGTTCTCAGAGAGTGCGGAGCAGCGCTCTACCCACTGAGCGAAACCCCAGCCTGCATGCAGGATTCTCCCTTTTAAACTTTTTGAGACAGGGTCTCCCTAAGTTGCCAGGCTGTCTCTGGCCTCGAACTGTGATCTTCCTGATCCTCTTTGATCCTCCCCCCACTCCCCAGTAGCTGGGAATTACAGGTGTGCCTCACGGGGCTCTGCTGAAGTTTATTCCTGATGAGTTGCTTAATAGTAATGCTTTAATACACATTCAGAAAAATCCATTTTCCCTTTGGAAGGAGAAAAAATTGAACTATCAATGAAAGGAAACTATACTTTTCAAAAGACACCTTTTGTTTCTGTGTAGCACTGGGGGCTATTTTTGAAGCAGGCTTTTTGCGGTACATCAGCTAAAGCAGAGAGTAAAGTGAAAATCCCTGTTTTCCCAATTTTTTGACCTTTGAAGAAATCTTTGCCAAACCCAGGTAACTAATTTTTTCTATTTTTTTCAGGAGGTTTCATATATTTAGTTCTTACATGTAGGTCTACGATCCACTTAGAATTAATTTTTGTATGGGATGTGAGATCAGGTTGTTTTCTTCTGCACATAGCTATCCAACTGTTACAACATCATTTTTAAAATTGCTTGGCACCTTTGTTGAAAATCAGTGCATCTTTCGTTGACCTTATATATGCTAACATTATTTCTGGATTCTCTCATCTGTTCCTGTGAATTATAAGCTTCCATGCTTGTTACCATAGTGAATTGAGTACTGTAACTTCATAACAAGTTTTAAAATCAGGTGGTGCAAGTCCTCTAACTTTGCTCTTTTCTAAGAATTTAAAATTAAAAGCTAAAGAATTTAAAATTTAAAATTATAAAAATTCTAAAGATTTTTGTCTGTTTAGGCTGTTCTGATTCTATGCATTTCCATCTAAGGTTTAGCGTCAATATTTCCATTTCTGCCAAAAACCTCCTAGAATTTTGGTTGTGATTGTGTCAGTTGTATAAGTGAATTGGGAGATATTTGATATCTTAACAATTGTCTCCATTAATGATGCAATGTTTTGTAGTGTTTCTTCTATAAACAGTGTTGCAGGAAACACCTTCCAGCATATATCCTTACATTCATAAGGATAGATCACTAAGAGTAGGATTACTGTATCAAAAGATAGGAACATTTCAAGATTTAATAGGTATCATGAGTTTACAAAACAAAAATATAACTTTATTCTCTTACCTAGAACCTACGAGTTTTCATTTTCTAACTCCTTACATGTTCAGGATGTAATCATTCATTTACTTTGTTTAGTATGCTGTGGAAGAAAGAATTGTGTATGGGATTCAGGAGAGTGGAATCATGGATGATTGAAAATATTTGACCTGAGTAAATCTTTCCTTGTGGTAGATTAAATTGATTTTAACTTTTTTATAGCTTCGTTGTGTTTCCCTGTTGTTTAAAAGATCTATACATATTTCTGAGCACTAGGTTTTATCTCTTGAAAGATGACTTCCTTAATGCAAGAGTAGAAAAAATTCTCATACCTTCTAATTTTTAAAGATGGTTTAGAAGTGTTCTTTTATTTTACCTGGTATTTGTTTTGGCACTCACTAAAGCAGAGTTTCTCTGCCTCCACATTATTGACATTTTGGGCTGGCTAATTCTTTATTTGTGGGGATTCTTCTGTGCACTTTTAGGATATTTAGCAGCATCTCTGGCCTCTACCCAGTCGATAGTAGTAGTATCTGCTTCTCTATCCAAGTCATGACAACCCCATGTGTCTCCAGACATTTCTAAATGTTTTCTTGGGGACATAATTGCCTATAGTTGAGAATTACTTTAGTAAAGACATGATTTTGAAATATTCAGATTAAAAATACTGTACACCTTTTTACTTCTACCATATCAATGCCATGAAATACCTGAATCTAAAAATCACTCTGATACATACCAGATGATACCAGGAGGGAAAGCAGGGCCAGAATCCTAATTTGAAATTGACTCATTGGGGAAGTGGTGATCTTGCCAGTGTACTGGTCAGTTTCACCAGAATAATCTTAAATTTAAAAAAGGAAGAATTAGTAAACTGATTCTGTCCCAGAAAGGTGCTTTGCCTGTTTGATTTTGCCTTGTATTCATATCTTTTCTCTTCATATTTCTGCTCTTGTCAGAGATTATGTGGTTTACTTGAAAGAACAGTGGGAAACAGAGGAATACACACAGAGAACCAGACTGATAATCAGGAAGCCCAAGTTCAAGCTCCCGAATCTCTTTGATCTTTGATTTTGTGATCTGAAAAATGAAAAATTGAGTGTGAAGAAAAGTTAAACAAATGTCTTGAAAACCTTCTAAAATTTTAAAGCATTATAAGGGGGTACTAGTATAAGGAGCTGTTATTTTACCTGCTTTAAACTTTCTGACTAAGTCTAAGACGTGAAATTAGAACATAGTTCTGGACTTTACTCATCAGTGCCACAGATGTCTTAGCCACTAGCCACACATAGCTATTGAGCACTTGAAATTGTGGTTAGTTTTGACTGAGATGTAATATAAATACAAAATATCATGTTTGAAGACTTAATGTTTAGATGTGGAGGGATAAAGAAGGAGAGGATAATCTCAAAGTAGATGATGCAACAAGACAAATATGTGGAAGAAAAAGGAATATAACCCCTAATTGCATGTGATTTTTTACTATATATTAAGCTATTCTGTGAATTATGTAAGATGATGAAAGTGTAACCAAAGGCAATGTGATAGTTGCATAATGGAAGTAGCAGAAGCCTTATTACTCTGTACCCCACCAACATTTATAAATAAAGAGGAATAAAAAAGCCAAATATCATTAATAGTTTTTATATTGATTATATATTAAAACAGGACATTTGGATATTTGGAGTTTAAATAGATTAAGTAACTTCAGTTTTTAAGATGTTTTAGTGTTGTTACTTTTTGTTGTTAGGTGCTGTTGAGTCGGTATCTGACTTATAGTGACCCTATGTACAACAGGCAAAACAGCATTGTCAGTGCTTCTCTGCTGTTCATAGGGTGTTCAATGGCTGATTGTTTGGAGAGTGGGATGCTGGGTCCTTCTCCCAAGCCTACAGCACCTGGTGTTCCCAGGTGGTCTCCCATTCAAGTACTAACCAGGCCTGACCCTGCTTAGCTTCTGAGATCTGGTAGGATCAGTATTAGAGAACTATAAATTTAATATATGGCTCAATTATATTTCTATTGGACCCCATTGGTAGACTTATGAGATGTTTACTCATAGAAGACAAACTCCAATAACTAACATCATATATAGTATGCATTCTGTACAATCAGGGAAATTTAGTATAGGAAGTGCTTTCCATGTCAATATTAATAGTGTTGCAGATTGTATTTTCCTCAAATCCTAGAAGAACTGTGAACTGTGAAATTTTAATTTAAAATTAATTCAGGAATTTATGAAATTTGGATTTGAATTTAATTTTTAAAAATATATAATTTGCTAAAACATTCAAATATAATATACTAAATTTTAAAGACCCCATGTATCTGTCATCTGGTCTTGCTGTGAGGGCTTGTGTGTTGCTGTGATGCTGAAAGCTTTACCACTGGTATTTCAGATACCAGCAGTGCCACCCATGCTGGACAGGTTTCAGCTGAGCTCTAGGCCAAGACAGACTAGGGAGAAGGACTGGGCTCCTGAAACAATTATCCATTAAAAACCCTATGAACAGCAGAGAAGGACTGTCAAAGATAGTGCCAGAAAATGAGCCACCCAAGCTGGAAGGCATTCAAGAAATGACTGGGGAAGAGTTGCCTCCTTAGAGTAGAATATACCTTAATTATGGAAATGGAGTACAGTCCCTGGGACCTCCTTTTGCTGATGTGGCACCACTCAAGATGAGAAGAAACACAGTGGCTGCAACAATAGGCTCAAACATAAAAAGATATTGTGCATGGCACAGTGCTGGGTAGTGCTTCCTTCTGTTGCACTTAGGATTGCTATGAGTAGGATCCAACTTGAGGGGACCTAACAACAGCAACAAAAATTTTAAAGCAGAGAAGAGCATAATTCTATCAGAATAAGTCATTTATTAAATTGTGATTCTTCCATATTTTTTATCTGAGTCTAGCTGTACTGGATTATGTATAATTGTATAAGTAGGTGGGCTATTGCATATATCTCAATTTTTGACTCCTCCAGTATTATGCTGTCAGACACAATAATAAAGCAGATTATATCTGAAGTTCTGTAAGCTTCTATTCGAGTGGCTTTATTCTTATGTACTAACTTTGTATATATATATATATATATATATATATATATATATATATATATATATATATATATTTTGTGGTACTTGGGAGTTGAACCCAGGGCCTCATGCATACTTTGCAAGTGCTCTACCACTGAGCTGCACCCTTAGACCCTTTTTTATTTTTTATATTGAGACAGGGCCTTGCTAAATTACACAGATTGCCTCAGACCTTAAATTTATGATCCTCCTGTCTCTGTCTCCAGAATTGCTGGGATTACAGGCATATACCACTGTGCCCAGCAATATAATTCTATTTCTACATGTTTTCTATTTTTAATCCTTGTTTAAGGATTTCTTCAGAAAATAATAAATTTGAAAAACCCTAATTTAATTCAACTTCCTAACTTATAGATTTTGAATTTGGTTCTAAGGAAAACTAGTTTATCAAATTTCACATAACTAATTGCATTTCTAGTAAAACTCAAGTTTCCTGATGTTGAAATCTTGTGTACACAAAATAATTTGTATGCTATAGTAAAATTCTAAGGAATATAATATTAGATAAGGGTTAGATCTAGACATCTTAAATTCTGTGTTTAAATATAGTATATTTAGCTGGGCTCACTGGAGCATGCCTGCAATCCTAGCAACTCAGGAGACATAAGCAGGAGGATAGCAGTTTCGAGACCAGAGGCAGCCTGTGTAACTTAGACCCTGTCTGAGAGAGAGAGAGAGACCCTGTCTGAGAGAGAGAGAGAGAGAGAGAGAGAGAGAGAGAGAGAGAGAGAGAGGCGCAAAAGGGTAGTTATATAAAATAATTGGTTTTGTTTTAAATTCCTTGTTTATATTTTCTGAGTTTTCTCTTGAACTACAATTAGTCTTTACATGTACAAAGGTAGGGGTTATACCCATGAGTCTGGGAGCTTTCTTTGTAATCCTGCTAGGCAAGCATTAGAGACAGGAGTGTAGATATCTGATTGATATCCATGGCATAATTTATTTTTCTACCTGATTAAGAATTTCTTCCTTAGTGAGACTTTTTTGGTGAGCATCACATGAGACTTAAAACTTTTTTTATATGCCCATTATCCACAAACCACTCTTCAGACTTCTTTGTAATACATCTTCCATTCTTGCTCCTCTAGAATTCCCATCATCCTATAAAACCATTAACAAACATGGATTCTTAACTCAAGGAATTTTGTCTTCAGGCAAAGTAGATGTAATGGTGGGTCTATCAACTGTGAAGGTTTCTTTTGATGTCTCAGGCAAGGTCTCCCCTGGGTTGGAGTGTAATGCCTCAACAGTCTGCCGCAGGATATTATTGGCATTAGGTGAGAGCTATGTGTAAACCAGGCTCAGCCCCCTTTTATGAGGCAGTTTGTGTTGTTGAAGGAGGAATAGCGGTGCAGAGGAGTAGGCTTATGATAGTTCAAGTGACCTGTTCATACAACTTCATTTTGCCTTTAGGGTTTCATTTGCTTATTCTAGTGATACCACTTGCATTTAATAAGGGATCCTACTAGGTCTGTTGTTTTATAACTAAAAAAGGGTAGTATGATCCCTGAGAGATTTGGGTATTTTCCCTTTTCTGTTTAGCCAGGCAAATGGTCATAGGAGTCTTTAGGTAAAGACCAGGAAGAAAGTCCTGGATTTTCAGTGTAGGATCTTTTCTTAAGAGCGTTTGATCTTCCCTTTGTAAGGAAGTATAGGCCTATAAACTAAATTCTGGGAATTGAGTGAAGGTCTATGAGTTTATATAATGAGGGCTTAAGAAAGCCTTTAGTAGCGGGAAGTTTTTTGATTTATTCTAATCTTTAGTTATGATGTTGTTGTTGTTGTTGTTAGGTGCCGTCGAGTCGAGTCCGACTCATAGCGACCCTATGTACAGCAGATTGAAACACTTGCCGATTCTGTGCCAGGCAAACCATCTTATTTATGTTTAAGCCCATTGTTGCAGACACTGTGTTAATCCATCTGGTGGAGGGTTTTCCATTTATTTTATTCTTAGAGACTGAAGGGTCAAGTAAGCATAGCCTGGAATCTGTATAGATCAGACAATGCTGATTGTAACACCAAATTTATTATCTGGGAGGGAACAAAATCTAGAGTCAGTACCCAGGTGTCCCTAAATGTTGTGCCTGTTTCTAGGTTTTCGGTATTCTGTTTTAGTTTGTGGATTTAGGTCTTAACACCTGAAAGGTGTTATTTTATCTGTTTCTGAGGTAACTCTTATACTTTGGTAAAGTTATATGTTCTTATGCTACATGCTCTTTAGCCTGTAAATGCACAACATCCTAGTTATAGGATGGCAACCCACCCAGTATAAAGAAAGATTCACAACACTAAACACAAAAGCAGGCAGCTGGCATAGATAAAGTTGAGATATAGTATGATAACACGCATATGCACATGAATCTGGCATAAATTCTGAGAAATATAATCAGTGAATTTGTTACTGTCCTATAAATAGGGTGGAGCACATTAATGGGTTAATCTTTTTATCCTTTTTGAGTTTTTGGATGTTCTTTAAAAATTTTATTCTATTTTCATTTTGGGTTCATTTTCCCATTGTAGTTTTATTTATATTTATTCACTCACTTACTTATTTATTTATTTTGCGGTATTAGGAAGTTGAACCCAGAGCCTTGTGCATACTTTGCAAGTGTTCTACCATTGAGCTGTACCCTGAGTCTCTTCTTAATTTTTTATCTTGAGATAGGGTCTCACTAAGTTATTCAGGATACCTCTGGCCTTGAACTCACATTTTTCCTTCCTCAGCCTCCTGAGTCTTTGGGATTACAGGCTTGTGCCACAGTGCTTGGTTATCATTGTAGTTTTATATTTCTCATGAGTATATAGTTCTTCTTGACTGCTTTGTCATTTAAAAATGCATTGTCCTATTTTGGCATTTTTGAAAACAGGAATCAGAGTTCTAGGGGAAAGAAATCTTTGCTGTTTGGTGGAAGCTTTGGGGGAAGTATTTCTTTAGTTTCTTTAAGGTGGCTATCTTCAATTATTTATTTATGTATTTATTTTTAAGATCCAGTGATTTATTTTTTATCATCATAGAAAGAAATTGCTTATCAACTTTTGACTCCCATCAAAGAAGACTTGAGCTGTGTTCTGTCATAGTAAGTGTAGGTCCTTGTCTAAATTTGGGTATTACAGTCGGACTTTCATCACTGTGACAAAGAACCTGACATAAACATCCTCAAAGGAGGAAAGATTTCTTTTGGCTCATGGTTTCTGAGGTTACAGTCCATGGTTGGCTCACTGCATTGCTTTTGGGCCTGTGGTGAGGCAGAGCATGGCGGGAGGGGGTGGTGCTGTGGAGTTAGCTGCTCACCTTAATGGTAGCTGGGAGGGAGAGAGGAGAGACAGGAAGGAGTCAGGGACAAGGTATATATTTTCAAGGCATGCCCTAAGTGACCTATGTCCTATAACTAGGCCCCACCCCCTACTTTCTACCACCCCCCAATAAAGCCATCATATTATGAGTCTATCAAGGGATTAATCCATCCATGACATCAGAGCCCTCATAATTCAGTCATCTCTTAATGGTTGGGTCCACCAGCGGAGATCAAGGCCTCAACACATGAACCTTTTAGGGGCACTTCATATCCAAACCATAACTTCAGGAAATATGCTCCTTGAATATTAGCCTTATCATTTGTTGTTATTGTTGTTTTTGTTTTTGTTGTTAGGTGCCATGGAGTCAGTGTCCGACTCACAGCAACCCTATGTAAAACAGGTTACTGCATCTCTGCTAGTCATAGGGTTTTCAATGGTAGATTGATTTTTGGGAGTGGATTGCCAGGTCCTTCTCCCAAGCCTACAGCACCTGGTATTCCCAGGCAGTCTGTCATCCAAGTACTAACCAGGCCCGACCCTGCTTAGCTTCTGAGATCTGATGGGATCAGATGCCACAGTGGTATGGCTGCAGGCTTATCATTTGTAGAATCCTCCAAATTAGCATAGAATCAAAATTTTCTAGTACAGCAAATGATTGTTTGCCTTCTCCTTTTTGTGGCCGGCTATGCCAGTGTTAAGCACTGGTTATACTTAATGTGCATCATTGTCTTTTCATGCTTAGCTTCTCTTGGTAGTGTCTAGGCCTCATCATACTGCCTTCATAGGATTTCATAATGGGGTTGCATAATGATACTGATAAGGTATAAATATTGCCAATTAACACAAAGTAGGAAGTACAAATGGGTTGTCCCTCATTGATTTGCCATCTTCCTTTCCTTCCTTCACTCCTTTTGAATTATGGGTTGTTGGGTGGAGTGTGCATGAGAGAAAGTGGTTTTCTCAAAAGAGGAGAAGGTACCTAGTGAACCTTATTTGACCCCTTCAATTACACCACATTTAGCAAATTTAGCAGAAATTTGTTAAAGTATCTGGGGAAATACAGGTTACTCTTCCCAGTTTTCCAGTGGTGACACATATTATTCTCCCTATCCTTTTTATCTTTCTTGGTTATTTCAGTGGAATTTAATGTGTAGAAGGCAGTGAGCAATTAGATTTTGTTTATCTCACCAATGTCTTGTCCAGTGTATGCAACTTTTACAACCATGTTTAATTGGATAAAAATACATAGAATTATTATTACCATTATATTTATAAATGTTGGTGGGGTACACAGTAATACCTTTGCATATGCATTATGCAACTCTTATATCACCTTTGATTACACATTTGTCCACTTACATATTTTACAGAACCCTAATTCCCATGTATTCATATAGTTGCATCGTGTATTTTGAGATTTTCCTTTCCCCCTTTCCCCTCTACTTTACTTTCCCTCCCTCTCCTTTCCCCTTTCCCCTTTCCCCAACCTCTACTCCTGCTCACTGATCCCCTCTCCCTTCTTTCATACATTGAACTATTAAGGTTTATATTTACTTACCAACTTTAAATAAGGTTAATTGTATTTCATTTGGATAGCCATTTTTCCAGAAGCTGATTAGTATTTACTTGCTTTTTAGAAAATGCATTCTATAGCTCTATTATAAACATTCTTAGATGTGAATCTAACATTATCACATATTGAATGTTTTCCCAAGAATGTTCTAGTGAAATTTCAAGGCAGAAGTAATTGTCATTGTCAATTCAACTACTACATATTGAAGAGAGAGATACAACACATTCCATAAGTAAAAAAATAATGTAGAGATCGAGATTTGTTTGGTAGAAGGAGTAAGTGGAGAATGACAGAGAGGAAGAGTTGTGGAAAAGAAAAATGACTTCTATACAGTGCTCCTTATAGATCATGGAGAAGAACTAAGAGTTGATAGTACTCAGTTTGCCTCAGCCTGTGATAAATTATCTGAGTTGCCACCATGGGTAGTATTTGGTATTTTTGCCAACATAATTCCAGTTTGGGAAAAATGGTCTCCTAAGGCTTTGAATTATTTCAAGTCATTAGTAGGAATACAACCAAAAGATTACATGCAAGCTATTTTGCCTCTGAAAATGATTCTTCTTTACATGCCAAAAGTTATATCTGGGGCTCTTAAATTACAATTAGGAAGATTTATTAAAGAAGATTCATTTTGTCTTATTGTGGAAATGTTAAAAGAATTCCCTCAACAAATGCCAGATTTATTACAACATAAAAGACCTGAATTGTCATTAAGTAATAATGATGCTTTAGTTGATATTCAACATGTTCTGAGTAATTTGCAGCCATCTTTATCAGTAGGAAGTTTTGAAAGTATAAATGTATCATCAGCATTGAGCCCAAGTAAATTTTATTGTCAATTAATTAAATGGATTCCAGAGTTAGAAAACTTGACAGAGTGTATGAATTTTCATTATGATGTTATTAGTCAAGAAACTAGTCCCATGTGTGATAATTTTGGACTACTTTGTATGTGAGGAGAAGTGGATGGTGGCATAGAGGAATTATTCAGTGGCTCTTGCCCGATAATCAAGTAAAAATTTGCTTCATAGATTA
>VMDO01013426.1:0-58311 GCA_007922755.1 Pedetes capensis
ATGGCCAGACTGCGTCTTACATATTTCGGACATGTAGTCAGGAGAGAACAATCCCTGGAGAAGGACATCATGTTTGGGAGAGTGGCAGGTCAATGCAAAAGAGGAAAACCCTCCACCAGATGGATTGACACAGTGTCTGCAACAATGGGCTTAAACATAAATAAGATTGTTTGCCTGGCACAGAATCGGCAAGTGTTTCTATCTGCTGTACATAGGGTCGCTATGAGTTGGACTCAACTCGACGGCACCTAACAACAACAACAACAACATTAGAGCAACTTTCTATTACTTGCAGATATATTCCACCTCCTGAGTCAACCTTCATCCATTCTAGTAGGCAGTACATTCACTGACCTGTTTGCATGAAAGTTTATCCTCTGGGAAGAAGTGTTTGCAGTACAAACTGATTTCCCTTGAACTCTAAGTCTTGCATCTTATGCACAGTTGCAGCCCCAACCCTCCTTAGCGGCAGGCACATCATCAGTTCTCATTTAGGCTTTGCAAAGTGCAATGATCTTATACAGCAAGACCAGATCTTTCAACTCTCATGCTTCTCAAAATAGTTCAAGAAGTATTCTGGAGGCTGCCATTTGTCTTAGGGGTTATCAGGAAGAATAAGGTAAACATACACATCTCACAGAAGCACAAATTTTATTTGATTATAAACCACTTGAAACATGCTATAGTGTTAAAACAAACCAACTCATATAGAGAAATGCAAGTTTCAGGTTCAAGGATTATAACCATTATAAGGTTTTGTGGAGATTATTTTTACTACTTTCTCTTAAAAGCAAAACTAAGAGAATTAGACAACGTACAAGAACCATATAAATGCATTTTTAAAGAGACAGCAATATGCTAAATTCAAAGACTTCTAATGTATAAAAGGAGATTAGGTAAAGAGGTACTTAATGTCTCATAAAATTAGTCACAGACGTTAGGACCTCCTAGGGCTTCCTGACCCAGTACTGATGTCTTTCTAAAATATGCTTCTGTCTAGATTAAGGGATAATACCTCAATTACTTGCTCAGAATTCTGTTTGAATGGTTACATTACTCCTGCTAATGGATAATATTCCCACATTGATCCTCTGGTACTCTCTAAACACTTCTTTGTTCTGCCACTTCAATGTATTACAGCAAATTCTTAACTAAAAATTATTCTCCTGACATAACCTGTGTAAAACATAGTTGCATCCTGCTTATTTGTCTGTCTTTATTTAAACAGATATCTTGACTCATTTTAGAAATTCATTGTGAAATTCTTTGTTTTCTAAAGCACTCAGACTAAAAGTGATTTATAGCTCTGTCATTCTGACTTCCATCATTTGCCACAGTTGTTTTACACAAGGTTCTGCTAGATCAAAAGCATTTTGTCTATTCTCAAAGCAGCAATATCATTATGATCCTTCATCATGGATCCTCCAGCCTCTATGAAGATACACTTTTGGTTACAGTAGTCATATTTATGTATGTTTTGTCTTACTCCAGAAAGTGACTGTAGGCAGCTTTCTTGATAATGGTTTTTGATTTCTGTGCATTTTACATTTTAGGTTTGTCTCCAAAATAGACATATCTTTGCATCTGCTTCAAAATCTTTTGAACTTTCCCTCTGTCTGTTTGGTCATGTTTGCCTTATATTTGACTTCCAGTTATCCTCGTTTTTCATAAAAATTAAGGAAATATTAGCATTGCTTCTTACTGAAGTACTATCATCAAGAAACTCTTGGGAGCTGGCATAGTAATGCACACATATAATACCAGCACTCAGGAGGCTGAGGCAGGACAGTTGCAAGTTCTAGGCTAGCCCAGGCTACATAGTGAGTTCCAGACTAGCCTGGGTTACAGGGCAAGACCTTGTATCAAAAACAAAAAAAATCCTGATAGACATTTTGTCTCACAATATATTTATAGTCAAACAAATAGAATATGGGAAACTCAGGACTTGTGCACTTATCTAAACCACCTCACAGCTATCGAAATACAGAGCAACAATGAATGAAAACTGTGCTCATGTCATTCAAAAGTATATCAGGGAAAAATCTGAGGTGATTTATGCCTTCTTGATGTTGAGTAGCTTTGTGGAAATGCAAAATAAAATTGAAACATGACCCTATCAGTCATGGCAAGTACTGCCTGACACAATTGAAAAGGAAAAAGAAAAGAGAAGACAAACAAGAAGGAAATTCCTATCTATAAAAAAGTAGATGACTTATGATACAAGGAATGTTCTTCAGAAATAGTGGTGGTCAAAGAAAACAGATGTCAAATACGCAAAGAGATTTATCTCATCTATAGTTAAATGGCTGGGATTTAGCTCAGTTGGTAGAGTGCTGCACTGCAGTCTCTGAGGTCCTGAGTTCAATTCCCAGCACCGCAAAAATGGGAGAAGGGTCTGGCAATCCACTCCCTAAGGCAATCCCGAAACAGCCATTGAAAACCCTATGAGGGTCGCTATGAGTCGGATACCGACTCGACGGCACCTAACAACAACAACATAATTAAATGAGGTATTAACTTACCCAAACATGTCATGGATAATATTTGGCCACCAAGGATCAATCCAAGTAACTTTTTGATGCATTTAGTATAACTACATCAATGAGTCTAAACTGTAATTTTCCTTCAGAAATCTCTAATAGTAAACTGTGTACAAGATCTTTCAATGGTCCCAAGACTAGTTTTAAAAATCAAGGACATTTTAGCAATATATGTTCTGAGAACTCAGAAATCATTTTACTGTGTACATAACTTATAGCCAGACCTATTAACTTTTGTACATGTTCTATGGCAGCAAAGGTGTATTTCTAGATTTTGTTTTTTATAATCACTCTTAAAAGGACCTAGGAAATTGAGACTATATCAACATATATAATCAGCTTTCTGGCAATTTTGCTTTTCACAACTCAAACTCTCAAAATTTAACAACCCAAGAATAAAAAAATTAGACAAAGAGTTTAAAACAATAGTTCAAAGAGAAAAACCAAAACATAATAAAAGATGGTATATTTCACCACTAATCAGAGAAATACAAATTAAATAAACACTGTGACATCATTTTACACTCATCAATTTCATTAAGTTAAAAGTAAATATTGGCAAGTTTACAGCAAAACAACCTTCTTACAACATTGGTAGGAATGTAAATCCATATACCTCATTGGGAAGAATTTGGCAAATTCAGCCACATGGAAACGATCCACAGTCTATGAGTCAGCAGCAATTTCACTATGTTTAAGAGGTACACAAAAATAAGTGGAAAAATGTTCAATGTAGTAGAAGTAATTTCTAATGGGTTTTGTTTTCATTTTTGGCTTTGGAAGAGATGTGGATTTATTTTTACTTATTTATTTCTTTAGGCGTTTTTTGAGACAGAGTCTCACAATGCAACCTAGGCTGGCCTCGAACTCATGTTCCTCCTGCCTCAGTCTCCTGAGTGCTAAGATGACCAAATTCTGGTGTTCTGTAGCACAATCAGGTAACTATAGTCTATAGTAATTTATGGTATATTTCAAAATAACTAGAAGATTTCTAACTCATAGAAATAATAACTGTTTTAGGAAGTAAAATGCTAATTACAGATATGTACAAATATTATGTGCCATTTAAGGTAAGTAAAATAAAGTAGAATAAAATAAGAGTTAAATCCTATATCATGTGACGAGCTGCCTTCAGCAAATTTTTTTTCTTTTCTTTTTTTCTTTTTTTGGCAGTACTAATTAACCCAGTGCCTCATGCATGCTAGGCAAGTGCTCTAACTTAGCTGCATCCCCAACCTCTTATTTATTTTATTTTATTTTTTATAATTTTGAGACAAGTTCTTGCTAAGTTATACAGACTGCCTCTGGCCTCAAACTCATGATCCTCCTGCCTCAGCTTCCCATGTCACTGGGATTACAGACATGTACCAGGGCACCTGGTACAAATTGCTTTATACTAATTAGAAAGTGCAGACAAATAAAAACACTCCTTAACCATCTCCCTGTTCCTTCCATAGAGTGATCAATTTTCCCTGGGTTAAGACTGAGCCAAGGTCCTAATTGTGGCTCTTTGTCATCTTCACCTATAGCATATTTCTTTTTTGCCCAATGCTTGTAAATATCACTCAAACTACTGCA
The DNA here is from genome assembly GCA_007922755.1 of Pedetes capensis. Classification (NCBI taxonomy): domain Eukaryota; kingdom Metazoa; phylum Chordata; class Mammalia; order Rodentia; family Pedetidae; genus Pedetes; species Pedetes capensis. The sequence continues at coordinate 4,119 of VMDO01013426.1, forward strand.
TTCACTCAAAGAATTGTGATAAATGTCTAATAACTTTCTATCTTAGCTGGAAATCAACCTAAGCCCTTCTTGCCTGTTCCTTGTTTATGTTTCTGTCTCTGTGGAGATGCACAGGAACAAAGGCAAAAGTCATCTAGCACTACAGAGTTGCAAACTGCAAACTCAGATGTCACAGAGGCCAAGTAAATGAATAAACGATGCAAGAAGAGGTAAGGAAAACTGGGAGAGTTTCTGTTTTCTCTTTGAGGCACAGACACTAATCAAGTCCAGACTGGTTTAACAGAATAAAAATGTAGATTCTGTGTTGCATGTGAAGTTGGCCACTAACAACATATAATTTTAATCCTGTTTGGGTTAAACCAAATAGATCAGCCATAATTGGCCCTCGGCTGTGCCTAGAGACTTCTGCTGTGTATAGTACAGAATCTGCAGATGAGCATAAAACAACTCTCTACACCATGGAGGAAACCAGCCCCATTAACCGAGTGCTCCTACTTTCCTAAACAAAAGGCAGAGTCATTTAACAGATACTTAGGGAGTACATATGGGAAGAGTCCATAGGATGCCATTTGGAAGAGAGTCTGCTCCAGGAAGTACCAGACCTTCTGTGTAAGCATAGTGTCTTCTGTATGGTCCTTGTCACTTACTGGAAATTTTTAATAATTGTCAAGGTGATCCTTAACAAAAGGTCCTTAGAAGACTGCCCTTGATAACCCTTCCTCTTCTGTCATTAATAAGCCTCTATCTCTCTGTTCTTGTTTGTATTCTTGGGTATTTAGGAAAGTTTGTCACAATCCCTAAAAATAACTTCTTTGGAAACAACTTAAATGTTTACCAAAAACTTCTTTGGAAACAAATATTTACCAAAAACTTATCAAGGGAGGTTGAGAAGTGTTCTAGAAGAAACTGTAGAGTTATATTATCTAAAATAGTTGTTAAGTATGTCAGGTGGAATCTTATATAGGTATTAAAATCAGTAAGTATGAGATCTATATTCTAAGTGGTAAATGTTGAGTGGGTTCAAATAAATGAGCTCATTAGACTGAAGTGGCTTTAACATCCTGGTTTCTGTCTAAGCAAACTGAATTCTAACTCAGAATTTAAAGAAAATCAAACTTAAGCTCAGCCCATCCACGGTAGCCAACTGGTTGTTATATTGTCTTGAACCTCCCACCAGGTTAGTCTAAATAAGGCAGTTGCTCAGACATTCACCAACCAATTAACTTCTTTGCTCTGTGTCCTAGTTCACCTTATAGAAGCCTTCCCCACACCACTTCCTGTTTGCAGCTGTGTGAGCATGAGTCACTGTCTGCTCAAATAAACTTCTTAAAATTTAAAGTACTAAAGTTTCGATCTTTCAAAACATATTAAAAGAAAAAGTAGTAGGGATATTTTATACGAGGATTGTTGTTGTTAGGTGCCGTCGAGTCAGTATCCGACTCATAGCAACCCTGTGTACAATAGGTGAAACACCATTGTCAGTGCTTCTCTGCTGTTCATAGGGTGGACTTATTTTTGGGAGTGGGTTGCAGCATCTGTATCCCAAGCCTACAGCACCTGGTGTTCCCTGGCGGTCTCCCATCCAAGTACTAAACAGGCCCAATCCTGTCTAGCTTCCGAGATCTGCTGGGATCAGATGTCATAGGGCTATGGCTGCAGGCTTATGCTAGGATTACAACTACGCTAATGCTATAAAATATAATTTCATCAATATTATGATTGTTTTAAAGTAGCAGGGCTAGTGATCGCTTTTTAACCCTTTCTTCTGAATATTCCACTATGTAGCTATATTACTTATAAAATTAAAATTATTTTTAAACTTCCTCTACCAGTGCTATGCCTGTAAACAGAGGTATTATCACTTACATTCTTGCCCCAGCAGACTGGGGGTATCACTAATGAATCTTTTTCTATGCAGAAGACATAAGAGTCTCTATCACCTACTTTCTGCATTAGCACTTCAGGATTTAGCAAAAAATTATCAAGGGAGGCTTTGCGGCAGACAAGTGCTCAAGAAGAAACTGCAGAGTTTCATTTTCCAATCTTTTCTGTTTCCCTACAAGCTGTCTCTGGAGTAGGACCATGTACATGTACAACAAACACAATCCTCATGAGGTCAGGGGAGGGAAACTGGTTTGTTTTAAAGTTTTTGCAAGTTCCCCTACTACCTGGTTTTGGACAAAAGAAGCAAAGACTGGTAGCATTTGAGCCATGGTGTTTCTTTTTAGGACACTTTAATCCCAATGGGCATAGGGACAGGGAAGTTCTGCAAAGCACCTCATAGTCTGTGTCTTCTGAGCTAACCTGCTTCAAACATTAAAATTCACTTTTAGGTGAGTGTGGTGGCTCATGCCTGTAATCCCAGTAACTTGGGAGGCTGAGGCAGAGGGATAGTGAGTTCAAGGCCAGAGGCAGCCTGCATAACTTAGAGACACTCTGCCTCAAAATGAAGAATAAAAAGAGAGCCTGGGTGTATAGCTTAGTAGTAGATACCACTTGCCTAGCATATCTGAGGCCCTGGGTTCAAAATTCAGTGCTGATAAAAGAACTCACTCTTTTTATAAACAGAGAAAGGATTTGTTAAATCAAAATCTAGATGACCTGCCACTCTTCTGCTATTCACAACATTAATTTAAAGAAAAATTTATTTATGTAAGGATGGGAACATTAGATGCATAAATTAATACAGAACACATGTGTTCTCAAGTGGTATTTGAGTTAGTTGAATAAATTCTATGATATATTCTGAACACTAATTTTGAGAAATATGGGGGAGAAAAAGAAGAGCTAATTCTTACCGAATATCTATTATGCCCTAAGAATTGTGTGTGTGTGTGTGTGTGTGTGTGTGTGTGTGTGTGTGTGTGTGTGTAAAACTATATATACATGTTGGGAGAAGGACATGGCAATCCAACCCAAAAAGACAGTCAGCCAGTGAAAACCCTATGAAGATCACTATATATCAGACCCAACTTGACAGCACCTAACAACAGCAACAATATATACACATATGTATGAGATGTGAACAAAAAATACAGTGAATGTTTAAAGAAAAAATATATTACTGTAAAACACTATCATTACTCCCCTTCAAAACACTCCCTCTGGCTTCAAACACACTTATTCCATCATTCTTGTCATTCTTTGAAGCAGTTCTAGAACTCCACTTTTGTAACAAATTTTGTAATTTAAATATTCATCATATTTTTATCACACTTCAAATATATGTTATGCATATATATGTATATATATACATATATGTATATATATATACACACACATATTCAATATGTGTGTTCAAATATGTTATGCATATATATGTATATATATACATATACATACATATATATGTATGTATATATATATACACACACACACACATATGTGTTACTTCTTTTAATATATCCCACTTAATAGGACAATTATCCTCATTTTATTAAAAAAGAAAAAAACGAGAACAAAGACATCAAAGTAACTTGTCCAAGGACAAACAGCATAAACTTTAAGTCTATCTTACTTTAAAATTCAGACACCTTAAAATCTGTCATTCTTCCTTAACTGAAATCTATTGAACATCTTCTCTAAATTAAGAAATCAATTTTTCTCTTTCCAGAGCTCCATGTAAGATTGGGATAACAAATATCATGTTAATATTTTGGAGACCATAACATACGGAGATGTTTTTCCTTAAATGCTATGATTTGGCAAACAGCCAACAGAAATTGGATGTCTCTTTCATCCACTGCTTTAAGCAATAGCTTCCTAAATGAGGGTTGTCAAAGTACCCCTGGGCTTTTTGTTTTGCTTTTTGAAATTGTGTTAGCAGGACACAACAGTTCGACTATTTGTATGTGATTACATCCGAAGGAAAATGATGATCAATTAGGGTTTCAGAAGAGTATTCCAAAAGGCAAGGAAATAAGGCAAGCTAGTCTGCTTAGCTTTGCCCCATAATTTTCCTTTCCTTTTCCTTAGAGTTTTTGTTATATTGTGTTTTGGGTTTTTTCAAGAAGTTAGAATGTTAATAGGCCTGAAAGAATAAACAAAGATCCCTACAACTAGAATCTAGGCTCAAAACCATTATGAAGCACAGACACGATGGTATTTCCCAGAGCCTGGTTCTGATTGTAATGCTTCACTACTCAGTGGTCTCAGAAAAATGCCTATTTGGCCAAAAGAAAAATTTCTTCCAAATTATCTTAAGTGGTTATAAACCACAGCAGCTTTTAAAAAAATTTGGAAAACTGCTGACATAGTAGTCTATATGACATAGCCATATTTATGCCTATACATCTGGGTGCTGATAGAGGTAGAGGTGCAGCTATAGAGGCTGCTGCAGAGAAAGTGTCAGGTACCGACCCAGGACAATACACACGTGGGCCAACACTGTGGAACTCTTCCCGTACTTCCAATGACACCAGCACTGGCATCTACACTCTCCTAGGCACACACTTGGTTTAATATGATAAAGGATCACTGTATAAGATTCTATAAAAAATGACTTCTGGATTAGTTATTATTGGATGAAATGCCCCTGGAATAAGGACCCTCTCACCTCAGTGAAAGGACAAGTTCCCTGCAACTTACCCATATGCCAATAGTTTTTCTGAAAAATCCAGTGATAAAAATGTACAAAGAAGTATTTGACAATTAATTTCTTCCAATATTTTGGAAATCAGTCTTCACTTTCCCATGATTGTTGGATTGCAACATAAATAAGATATACCAGTACATATTTAACCTTGAAAGATATACACAGAGGTGGTCACCACCTAGAAGAATGAGAGCTCATTTGTCCAGCATTTCTAGGACTGGCTTCCTTCAGTGTGTTATTTAAATAGATTATGTACGACCCCATATCCTGTGGATGCCTTGCTTCATTGCTATTTCTTCTCATCATGTAGATGAGTAGATTTGCCATTATTAAACACTGTAAAGCAATTCTCACTCTCCAAATTATATGAAGGCTTGAAGGCTCTCTATCATCTTTCAGAATCCTTAGAATCCTGTCTGCAGCTCTGGGCTGTGCTCCTACAACTTCACTGCAGGGTGCATACAGTTCAGATGATCACAAAATGAACAGCAGCAAAACATGAGTAAAACAGCATTACTGGTAATCTTTTACAAAATTCTTTAAGAATAATTCCACTACCTACATGGTTCTGGAATTGAGATGTCTAGAGAAATGATTTCCCACTTTAATTCATCATTACAAATCTGGTATTCCCAAGCGCCAGGAAATTATGAGTATTTAAATCTTGCCTTCCCAATTCTTTGGGAGTTATACAGCTCTAAATATATCCTTCCCCCATGTGTCTGTCAGTTTGTAGTGCTATGAGGGCTTCCATGTTACTGTGATGCTGAAAGCTATGTCACCAGTATTTCAGATACCAGCAGGGCCACCCATGGCAGACAGGTTTCAGCTGAGATTCCAGACTCAGACAGACTAGGGAGAATGATCCAGCAGCTCATTCCCAAAACAATTAGCCATTGAAAACCCTATGAATAGCAGAGAGGCATGGTTAAATATAGTGCCAGAAAATGAGCCCCGCAGGTTGAAAGACATTCAAGATATGACTAGGAAAGAGTTGCCTCCACAATGTGGAGTCAACCTTAATGATGACAATGGAGTAGAGCCCCTGGGACCTCCTTTTGCTGATGTGGCACGACTCAAAATGAGAAGAAACCCAATGACTGCAACAATGGGCTCAAATATAAAAAGACTGCATGGATGGCACAATGTTGGGTAGTGCTTTGTGGGTTTTTTTGTATCTAAGGTCACCATGAGTTGTATCCAACTCAAAGGCATCTAGCAACAAAATAACAAATATATATTGACATCTAAATCAAGGCCGCCTGGTTATTTCAACCTGTGCAGACTTTGTAATAACCGTAATTGCACAGAAACTATTATTGGTGCATTTGTTTGTATAATTATCACTTAACAATTTACCTGTATCATACAAGTATTTCTGAGTTTGCATCTCCGTGAGCTCAACTACTGACATATTTTTGTACCATTTTGTCACCATCACATCCCAATTTCACAATATGACCTTAGTAAATAGCTATTAAAATTCATCTTTTGTAGTGAGCAAAAGAGAAATACTAAATCCTCACCCCAAGATCTCTTCTCCTTACTTGGGAAAATGGAAACTTTCCCTTTTCCTTCAAATTAGCATCAGAGGAGAGATTAGTTAACTTTTTCTATAAATAGCAAGTAAATATTTTAGGTTTTGCCAATGTTATTGGCATTTTGTATTTCACAAACTTTATTAATCTTAGTTCATTATTGATAGGTATTGTTGAGTTGAATCCAACTCATAGCTACCCTATGTACAGCAGAATGAAACACTACCCGACACTGTGCCATGAACATGATCTTTTTCTGTTTGATTCCATTGTAGTTACTGTGTTTTTTCTCATTTTGAGTTGTGCCTCATCAACAAAAGGATGTCCTATGGGCTCTATTCCATTGTCATCATTAAGGGCAACTCTACATTGAGGAGGCAACTCTTCCCTAGTCATTTCTTGAATGTCTTCCAACCTGGGGGGCTCATTTTCTGGCACTATATTCGACAGTTCCTCTCTGCTATTCATAGGGTTCTCAATTGCTAATTGTTTGGGGAATGAGCTGCTGGATCCTTCTCCCTAGTCTATCTGAGTCTGGAATCTCAGCTGAAACCTGTACCTGTCTACCATGGGTGGCCCTGCTGGTATCTGAAATACTGGTGGCATAGCTTTCAGCATCACAGCAACATGCAAGCTCCCATAGCATGACAAGATCATACGCCATACAAAAACAATCCACAGATTATAGTTGTATCTCGGGCTGTAGTTTGCTGATCTCTCCTCTAGAGTACACAGACACAGCAACATATGCTCAGGACACCTCAATCACTAACACTGCAAGTCAGAGTCATTTCTTCATGTCTAAGCAAAGAAAGCAAAAGTCATACAATTATCTAGGAGCTAGCTGAGTAGCTATCATCATCTATCTATCTTATCATCTATCCATCTATCTACAAGCTATTGATCTACTGCCTATCATCAATCATCTATGTATAATTGAGGTAAGTATCTGTCATCTATCTTATATAATTAAGAAGAACCCTCTCAATTATCTATATATCCATCTATAAATCTACATATTAGCTGTTTAAAGAATCAGGCATAGACAGCCGGGCGTGGTGGCGCATGCCTGTAATCCCAGCAGCTCGGGAGGCGGAGGCGGGAGGATCGCAGGTTCGAGACCAGAGGCAGTCTGCGTAACTTAGCGAGACCCTGTCTCAAAAAAAGTAAAAAAAATGGGCTGAGGTGCAGCTCAGTGGTCGAGCACTTGCAGAGCATGCAGGCACGAGGCCCTGGGTTCAACCCCCAGTACCGCAAAAAAAAAAAAAAAGAATCAGGCATAGAGAAGGGAGGCGGAGTCATTAGCTACTTTGGCCTTGGCCTCATAAAAGAGGCCTCAATTGGCCTCAAGACAATGGCCTCATTGTCTTTGGAGATGATTTCAAACCTTCTCTCAGGTGTGAGGGGTGGCTGTGGGTAGAGATTCCAAGAGACTGCTTCACAGAGATTAAAATATGCCTCAAAAAGAGGCATCACGTCTATCTTATTCCCCATTCAGCTATCTGCTTAGGTAGCAGACCTGATGATGTGCCTTGAGCCTATGTAAACAGGAGAGGAAGATTAGGAAAAAGAAACAGATACAATCCCCATGTCCAGGGGACTTTGTGAAATTCAGTTGGGTTTGAGTCATCATGTTGATGCTCCACCTGGGACCTGGAAGCACAAATTGTGAAGTATATTTCTGGAAGAAGGAATGGAGTGAAAAGAGAAGTACCACTGAAGTCAGCTTTCATAGAGAGAACTATGCAGTTAGAGGCCTAACACCCTTGAAAGTGCTCCTCCACTGCCCATGAGAGCCTTCCCTGAGGTGCTGCACTGAAGGAGCCAAAATGCCTAGCCAGGCTACTCAGAGAAGAGGAAGTCACCCACACAGTGAGGACCACAAGAGTTAGATAAGTCTGCAAATAATCCTGCTATGGACCATGTCCCCCAAAATTCATATTTCAAAGTATTTACCTTCAATATGATCTAGAGAAAGGACTTTTAGGCAGTAATTAAGGCTAAGTGAAGTCATAAAGGTAAAATATTAATCAACTATGATTGGTGGATTTAGGAAAGGAGGAGATACCAGATCTCTCTGTTTTTCTCTTCTCTCTCCTCCTCTTCTCTTCTCCTCTCCTCTTGTTCTCCTTCTCCTTTTCCTACCCCCACCTCCCTCCCTCTCCCCCACTCTCTCTATGAGCACAGAGGGAAGGCCATGCGAGAACAGTAAGATGGCTAACTGTAGTCTAGGAAGAGAGCCCTTGCCAGAACACAACCATGGTAGCAGCCTGACTTGCAGGCTCCAGGAATGTGAGAAAATACATTTCTGCTGTGTGAGCCACCCAGCCTGTGGTATTTTGTTGTGGACACATGAGCTGACTAGTACAACAGTTCTTTTTCTCATTCTCCAGCCAACAGCATCAACACACCCACAGAAAAAAGCTACACTTTGGAAAGGAGGGTAGAAGATGCATCTCAGAAGTAGCCAATGCATACATATACATTACTCAAACAGGCACCACTCTAGCTGAAGCCTGTCCTGGATGCAGAGCAAAAAGATTTAATTTAAATCAATGTTGAGATTTATTTTTAAACTAGACTCAATGTTGATAACTGTCCAAGATTTCATTAAGTGGGGGAAAGTAGACTGCCAAAGCAGGATTGGAAGCACTGATTAGAACAAAATGAAGGTTCATATATATACCCCCTCTATCAGAGTAGAACCATACATATTTTCTTCTATTCTTTCTCTTTTCTTTTTTTCTTACATCTGCTTTGCTTCTTGGTTCTTTCTTTCTTCCTCCCTCTCCTTCCTCATGCCTTACATTTTTTCAATGTTTCTCTCCTTATCTTCTGATCAGTATGTCCACAGACACATAGTTTCAGGTTTTTTCATTAAATCCATTTGGTATTGCTAAGATCTAAAACCTGAAAAGGAACCCAGGAGATATATTGTCTTAGGTTTGTTTCCCAGACACAAACTTGAGATGATGATTCCAGTTTAAGTGATTTATTAACCAAGTGCTCCCAGGGAAAAGCAGAAGAAGTGGGAAAGGAATTAGATAAAGCAAGGCAGGGGAGGGGAAGAAGCCAAGCAAGGGATGATCCCAAGTAAAGTGGCCTAGAGGCTAGCTTTAGCCTGATCCTGCAGAAAACTACTTAGAGCGAACTCTGCTTCTGAAAAGTCCTGATCCAAGTCAAGGGGTCTGAGTTTGCCATACTCCCACATCTGTAGTCATTGGTTATGGGATACCCTTGAGGACTGTAAGTACCCAGCACTTCTGGCTCTCAGCCTTGGAAATAAAGACTCTAGAAGACAATAAGTAATTCTCCAAGGGGGAAACAAATATTATAATAATGAGATCCAAGAGGATCTGGGCAAAGAATCAACCTTATCAGCTATGCATGTTCACAGAAGATTGGAATAAAAGAATTCTTGGAGGATTCACTATCATGACATGCCTTGATTATTTGTAAGCTCTCTCTCTCTCACACACACACACACATTACCAATAATAAAGTGCTGAAATTTGCAGATGACTTTCCTCAAATAACTTGTTTAGAATACAAAGCTATCCCAGTAATACTGTCACTTTTACTAGCAATCCCAACTCCTTTCTTTGAGACAGAGAGTTGGAGGTATGGCTGGGACTCTGAGAATGATATGTACCTCAACATTGCTTTATGTATTTATTTATGCTTCTATTCACCTTAAGATTCTATTATGGCTCTGATGGTATATTAGCAATTAGAAATGATTTTGAATTTATGAGTTATTTTATAATTACTTTGGAGTTTAAACAATTTATCTATGAAAAAAATTAGGTTTGTATTCAAGTAGGCCTATAGAAAGGTGCATTGCTTGCTAAAAAAATGGCAAAAAAAAAAACTACCTTATTCTAATAGAATCCAATAGGCAGCTTAATATAGAAGTCAGGTTGTATATGCTAATGATCAAAAGTGTGCAATTAAATTGCCTCGGGTCAAATACTGCTTTTACTACTAACAAAATGAGTTTCACTGGACAATTTGATTAACCTTTTAAATCTAAATACTCTTACCTAGAAATCGTGATAAGACTGAAACCTACTTTATCATGCTGTTGGAGAGTAAAGGAGATAATACGTATGAAGTGCTTAGGCAGTACAACTATAAAGGAAGTGCTATAAAAATGTTTACTTTTACCAAGAACATGATTTCAGGAGTTGGAAAGATCTCTTCTTAATTCTATGTCTTTGTCCTTGGGCAAGTGAGCCTAATTCCACTCAGTAAAGTGGAGATAATATTGGCATGATTAGATTTCTATAAGAATTAAATAAAATAACACATGAAACCTAGTAAACATAAAGGGCATGATAGATGCTAGCTCTCTGTTTTGTTGAAGGAGCAAAATGTATGAAGGAGAAGGGTTGTACAACTTCACGTGAACATCTTTAGAGTCCCTCTTTTATTCGTTTTTTTATACACATAGAAATGGAAACCTAGTTTAATCTTATGACATTAGAAAGATGAAGCTAGGAATCATTCTGCCTCCATAAAGTTCAGGTTTTAGAACATGCTCTGTCCATTTAAACTGAAAATTGCATACATCTAACCTCAACCATGTCTGCTGCAGGAACAATATGAAGTGAACTAGAGCTGTTTTTGAGCTACTTCAGTTGGTCAACAGAATTGCAATCTTTCCCTTAAATTATGGGCATACTACCAGAAACTACATGTTTAAGAGCTCAGTGGCACATTAGGCAGAATGTTTTCTGAGCCTTGACTGTGCCAAGGCTTCAATGCAAAGGAAGCCAACGTATCCACAGAACAATCCAAACTGTTCTGCTCCTTTCAAAACCAGTCTCTGGAGTCTGCTCTATAGCTTCTAGCTTTAGTTGATCCCAGAACTTGCTTTCTGATGTTCAAAACAGTCTGGACTTCATTAACTGAACTAAGACAAAATTGGGATTAAGTAATGAGACATTTCTTTTAAAATTTTGGTTTAATTTTGGATGAAGGTTATTTCTTGGAGTAACAAGTATGAAAAAAGTTGTTATAAAACATTCTGAATTTATTACATACATAGAAGCACACATTACACTCAGGAGCAAGTTCAAGTTCTCTAATTAGTCCCATGAAGAGTGGATTCCATCTGTGGCATGGGCTTGAGCAGTGGAGTGATGGGAAAGAGGGTGAAGGTATGCAGCCACAATGTGCTTCGCGACCCCAAGGTCTTAGTTGCACTGCTCTATCCACATGCACTCCCACAGCTTTGGTGGACTCTGGAATCAGTTGGTCCTTTCCTTGCTCCTCCAGTCTTATAAGTGCTCCTTGATAACTGCTAATGGATGACCCAATGGGACACAGAGCTCCTTGGTTCCTATTCTATCCTGGACATCTGTCATTCTCCCTTCCGTGCCTTTGTGTCTGAACTGTTCAAGCCTTCTTTTCAAGAACCACCCAGGCTGTCCTACTGGAAAGAAACTGGGAAACCCTTCAGATTTAATCAGCCTCTTTTCCTACTCTTCTTCCATTCTTCTTTCCTTCAAGCTGCTCCCACGTTTCCAATCCATTCATTTCTGCCTTCCCACAACTAGCTGCAGACTCCACCACAGGATTTCAGCACCCTCTGCTTCACCACTGACTTTGAACACAAGCAAACAAATTCCTCCCACTTTCAGAAAACAAGAAAACAGAAATGATGAACACCAGGAAATATTAAATTTTAGAATCTTAAAAAGTTTTCCCAAGTTCTGTCTCCAATTAAGTTGAAGCCAGTGAGGCGCTAGCTCTCCCCTTTTATCTGAGCCAGGAGTTTTCCAAATTCCTTCCTAATTTTCCCAACTCTGAATTGTGAATAGGCATGCTATCTCCTTCTTCCATAAATCTCATTTCTCAACAGACATCCAAGAAAAGAAATTGGGGCAGAAAGCAGTGTGTTCTAATGAACATACATTTTAACAATCTCTGTAGCTACAGATGTTAAACCTTTAGATATCTTTCATTCTCTCTGCTAAAGGAACTAGTGGCTTTATCCTCCTTTAATAATATTTTTATAAAATGTTCTAATTTTCAAAATGAGAGAAAGCAGCATATTTCTGCCACAAGGAAATTCATTTAACCTTGTTTTAACCATTGTTTACTAAATCTATTTAATTGACTCTGGAATCTCTGGAATCTTGGATGTTAGTGCATATTAACATCCTAAACCACTCAGTCTTGGAAACATTTGCCTAATCTAAAGGCGGTTTAGTTTACTGTAAGTGTTTCTTGACTATAATCCCTTACTCACCTTACTTACTCCTTCAGCAAATAACTTCTTCACCCTAAATGTTTATTCTTATTTGTTCCATACTTTCTATATATCAGACATTATGCTATGAACTATTATTTTCATTAGACAAAGAAATTTAAATTAAACAATGTATGAGAGAGTTCATGAATGCAAAGAAATCTCAATTCACCAGGCACAGTAACATACATCTGTAATTCCAGCAACTAGGGAGGCTGAGGTAGGAGGAGATCACAAGTTTGAGGCCAGAGGCAGCCTGTTCAACCTAGTGAGACTCTGTCTCAAAAGAAAAAAAAAGGGTAGGGGTGCAGTTCAGGGCAGAGCAACTGCCTAAGGTAAGCACTGGGTCCAATCCCAGGAAAGAAAAGAAAGAAAGGAAAGAAAAGAAAGGAAGGAAAGAAAGGAAGGGAGGAAGGGAGGGAGGGAAAGGGAAGGGAAGGGAAAGGAAAGGGAAGGGAAGGAAAGGAGCAAGAAAGAAAGAAAGAAAGTAAGAAAGAAAGAAAGAAAGAAAGAAAGAAAGAAAGAAAGAAAGAGAGAGAAAAAAAGAAAGAAAAAAGAAAACAAAGAAGGAAGGAAGGAAAGAAAAGAAGACAAATTTCAACTCACAATGACCTAAGCAACAAGAAATTTTCATTATGTCATAGAGAAATGTATCTTCAGACAGGGCAGTTCTGGGGTAATCCATCAGCTCAATGGTACCATTGGCAACCTAGAACATTTCCATCTTTCTTTTCTCCCACCTTCAGCACTGCCACTTTGTCAAAGATCAGCTAGGCTCACAGGCACAAGCAGACCATGCAGACATGACAATTTATGGGGACTGGAGGGGAGCAGAAGAAGGTAGAAGAGGAAGGAAGGAAGAAATGGAAGACAAGGAGGAGGGGAGAGGAGGAGGAAGAAGAAGACAATGACAACTGGGTCTTTCCATTTTTTGGACTCCTTGAAAATAGAGGATTTTTTACTATATGCCTCTAAAATGACAAATCAAACCCTCCCTAATCTCACTACATGTAGGTAATTGGAGAATAAATTAAAATAACAAGATGACTAATTCTAATATTTTACTAGGACAACTGTCACCTTTAATAACAAGCATGTTGTTGTTGTTAGGTGCCATTGCTCCGACTCATAGCGACCCTCACAGGGTTTTCAATGGCTGTTTCGGGATTGCTTTGGGAATGGATGGCCACTTCTTTCTCCCATTTTGCGGTGCTGAGAATCGAACTCAGGATCTCAGAGACTGCAGAGCAGCACTATACCAACTGAGCTAAATCCCAGCCCGTCACAAGCTTATAGTATTATTCAAATACTCTTTTTCAACTTTCTCTCATTATCATAGTCTGCTCTCACCTTCCTTGCCATGGTTTTCTCCTTCCCCCTACCTGTTACAAAGCCCCTTTCCCCTACTGGCTATAATGCAATTCTTGTAGGAAGGTGGGATTTTTGGGTTTTTGTTTTGTTTTTGTTTTCTTCAGACAAGGTCTTGCTATGTAGACCAGGATAGCCTCAAACTCCTGTTGACCCTCCTGCTGGGATTATAGGTGTGCACCACCATGCCCAGCTTGTCAGAAGTCTTAGGAGGTACTGGTATATAAAAGAAAGACTATATGTTTTATGTCTTAAAGAGATGGAGTTTGATGGACAACTAGTTACTAGCTCCACACAGTGAATTCTTAGTAAAGAACAAGGTCTAAGGGCAAATTCTTAGTTTGTGGTCCAAGTTTTCCACAATGTTGGCTGACTTCTCTCTCTCTCTCTCTCTCTCTCTCTCTCTCTTTCTCTCTCTCTCTCTCTCTCTCTCTCTCTCTCTCTCTCTCTCTCTCTCTCTGTGTGTGTGTGTGTGTGTGTGTGTGTGTTTGAGACAGTCTCCCTATGCAGTTCAGGCTGGGCTTGAACTCAGGTCCCCTCCTGCATCTGCCTCCCGAGTGTTAGGATTACAACTGTGCACCATCATGCTCAGTTGTTGGCTGAATTCTTCTAGTGTATTATTGGACAGACATGTGTCCCAGGATGGTGCCAATCCAGTTGCTGCAGAAGGGAGTGACTTGAGGAATGGGTCTTTCCCATGTGTTGCTCACAGAGCTGGAAGCAAGGCCAGTTCTGTCTTTTCTGAGTACAAACAACTAGGATTGTCTGCAAGAAAGAAGTAGGTGGCAGTTTGGGAAGCATCTAATAATACCTGCTCTATCTTATTGCCTGAGAATTAAGTATACAAAGTCATTTGACTCTGTGAAGATACATGGCCATGCTCTCTGATCTATACTTCTGTGTACCACAATGAAGTAAAACTAATTGGGATCAAAGGAGAAATCTTTGTCTTTTGGGGTCCAAATAGAAAGATGAACCCCAGGAAGAACTGCTAAGCATTAGAATTAGATATATCACTAAAACTTACCAATACATGCTTATGCTATCTTTAATTCCTTCTGACTTTAAATAATATCATTCCAATTGTGCAAGTCACAAAAGCAATGTGTAGGGCACTGCCTGGAGAGGCAGTTTGCCCCAGGGCCTATCAAGGCCCACTTGGAGGTTTAAGGCTTGTTCCCCAGGCAGTAAACTTTCCTCTACATCTGGGAACCCATGGGCCACAAGCTTCCAAAGACGACACTGGCATCCAATCCCTTTCCTCAGGCCCCTCAACACAGATTGGCTATTTCCAAACCACTGAATGGCTCCTGATTGGACCGTTTGGGAACCATCCCTGATTGGCTACCTTTACAAAACCAAATTTGCATATCCCCCCTGATTGGCTGAGACCCGTATGGGGTGACTGCCTCTGATTGGTCCCTGGCTAGTCCCTGCAGAGTATATAAGGGTGGTACATGGAGCAGTCTGGGTCCATTCCATTGACCTGGACAGAAAAGGAAACAATAAAGAACTGTTGGAGCAGAGCACTTGGAGAGTCAGCATCTTCCCTGGGTAATAAGAAGCAAGGAGCTGCCGTGGGCATAAGCCTCTGAGCCTGCCTTTCTCAAGGCTTCTCAGAGCAGCCATGGGCATAAGCCTCCTTTTGGAGTGGTGCGGCTCTTGGGTGCTCCACTGCCCCTCACCAGATGAGGGGTCTTCGGTGGCTGGTTTCTGCTCATGGCTGGAGTGAGTCCAGCAGCAGGGTGACGCCCCACAGCAATGTAGTGGTAAATAAGAATTACTTCAGGGAAGAATATCCTAATTCGTATGTTAGCAATTTAAAATATATTTTAAAGAGGTGCTGGGCATGAAGCTCAGTGGTAGAGTTCTTACCTAGCATGGAAGAGGCCCTGGATTCATTCCCCAGTTAAAAAAAAAAAATTGACCTAGACATAGGCCATTTTTTCCCATAGTAAAATCCAAATAGTTTGAAATTTATTGGCATGATTCAAAATATCTTGAGTCTTAAAAACACAAAAGCCCAGCTGGTTTTATTGGCTCAGGCATCTTTCTATGATTCTATTTTGTCAGAGCAGACACCTAAGAACATAACTAACACTGATTTAAGTCAGTCTCTTCCAAACATGTTGAAAAGTGATTGAACCAAAGAGCAGAATAATGCAAGAGTAAGCTGATGTTTCTTTAGGAAATGCAAAATGATCCACATAGTTTAATAAAGTTCCAAGTCCAGAAATAATTCACTGCTTACATGGCAGCAAATTGCAGACATGGCTCAACTTTATCCAAAAAAATGTTATTGGGTGAAAGACAGTTTAGAGATGATCCAGACATCCACTAACATCCAAATATTTGCAGTTAAAGAAAAGAAAAAGTTTCAGCTTGTTCTCCAAGTCCACCTGGCTTTCTAAAGCTGACAGTCTACAAGCCAAAGTGGAGTGTTCCCATGATGGCAGGAAATTAGAATTTTTGTGGGTTTCACACTTTTTCAGAGACATCTGCTTGCAGTCATCCTTATGGTCTCAGTATTTCCATAGTTTTAGAACAACTATTTTTAATTTTTGGTCCAAAGTATGTTTTCATCCTTCTTGTCAATCTGTTTTTTAGAAAGTTGGACAGAGTGCTAAGTTAATATGAAGTAGAGTTCATCAAAATGGGCAATCACAGTCAAAACTGAAAAACAAGGGAGAGTTGGTTCCTTAGAGTCCCCAGAAAATCCATTCATTTCTCCTTCATGTCTTCTTCCACTTTTGGAAAAATAGATGCAATAAAGGATTGGTGTGTGGTTATAGAACAGAGGTATCATTTGCAGCATAGAAGAGGCAACAATTATTTTTGGTTGTCTGGGCTGATGAGACCTCAGTGGCATAGTTTGAATAAACAATAGGTAGGCACCCTGCTTAGACAGTATGGGTGAAGGTGCAAGGTGGTGAGAGGCACAGGGTGTGTAGGGCACAACGCAGCCTCACACGTGGGGTGAGGGCACCTGAGGGAAATTCAGCCAGAGGAATGGAGCTTCCGTCAGTGTTTTGCACATCGTGTGCCATGACCTCAAATCAGTGCCACTCAAACTTGATTCTTGGGTCCAAAATCTTTAGAAGGGAAACTGATTTTCATGTGTGTTTATTGGTTTGGGAAAGAATGTGATCATGAGAAGTTGCTCACAATGGTTTCCTGGTGACTCTGCACAACATTTGTCCTTGAGGCTTTCTGGGTAGCACATCTCAGGTAGACTGATAATGTCACGGCTTTGAACATGATACCCGAATATGTGGCACCTTGGCATACTGTATTGAAGGAATTTGAGAAAACTACAGAAGCAGAATTCATCTTTGATATTCTCCCACCCACTCCCTCAGGAGGGTCTTAGGAATTAGAATTCACCTCCTTCAAAACACACAATAAAGCCTCGGAGTGTCATTCCCAACTTCCTTTCTTCTATTCTGAAGATCCTCCTGTGACAGTTGACCTCTCCCACACCATTGGGGAGAGCTGTTATACAGAGAGACACAGGAAAGAGTCTGAACATCAGAGCTTGCTGGGTCCCTCTCTAGGTTACTACCATTGGGTCATATCCTCTTTTTGTACAATCATCTTTCTTCACAACTATCTACACCTTTTATAAGACTTACCATAAAATCCCCAGTTTCCCTGTCTTTGGGCCTTCATTTCTGCTAGTTCATGTGTCATATAAAACTTTGGTTGAATTAACTTGTTATGATTTTCTCTTATTAATATTGTTGTTACTGTTATAGGCATGTGCTATAAAACAGTTCCCTCATGTGTCTCGCAGCTTGTCGTGCTGTGGGGGCTTGTGTGTTACTCTGATGCTGAAAGCTATGCCACTGGTATTTCAGATACCATCAGGGAAACCCATAGTGGACAGGTTTCAGCTGAGCTTCCAGACTAAGACAGGCTAGGGAGAAGAACCCAGCAGCCCATTCCCAAGACAACTAGCCATTGAAAACCCTGTGAATAGCAGAGAACCACTGTCATATATAGTGCCAGAAAGTGAGCCCCCCATGGTGGAAGGCATTCAAGAAAAAATTGGGGAAGAGTTGCCTCCTCAAAGTAGAGATGACCTTAATGATGAGAATGGACTAAAGCCCCTGGGACCTCCTTTTGCTGATGTGGCACAACTCAAAATGAGAAGGAACATAGCAGCTGCAACAATGGGCTCAAATATAAAAAGATGATGTGCATGGTACAGTGTTGGGTAGTGTTTCATTCTGTTATACCTAGGGTCACCATGAGTTGCATCCAACTAGACAGCACCTAGTAATAACAACAACATAGATCACTTGTGGTTCATGCCCATAAAGGTTTGGCAGCTCAGTGCTAGGATGGCTGCGGAACCTTTAAGAAGTACAACCTGGGGGAGGTCCTTAAGTCAGTTGGGGGCCTGCCCATAGAAGGGATTAAAGTATATCTCACGAGACCCTGGTTAGTTCTCCTAAGAGGGCTGTTACAAAATCCTAAGCATGGTCCTACCCAGTCTCTCCAGGTTCCCACTTTTTGAAATGTGATTTTTTTCTCTCAAGCTCACTCATCCATCCATCATGGTGTTCTTTTCCAGAGGTTATGCCATGCTGTTTGGATGTTAAGCCTCCAAAACTGTGAACTAACTGAGCTCTTTTCTTTATAAAGTTAGTCTATCTTAAGTATTTTATTATAGTAATGAAAAATGATTACTACACGGTGCCACTCATGAACTATGGTGACGAGAGAGGACAAGATACTACTTTTGTCTTCTACAATAAGGAATAATGAAATAAATACACGTAATTATGAACCTAGCCTTGCATGTCAGGATGCATTGATGTTAGAGACTTTATCAACATCCTGAAACATTTGTCCACTGTCATGAAAACAATCCACATAATCAGAGTTGTGGACAGAGATCCCTTTCTCAAGAAGTTTACTGAGATATGGGAGAAAATATACAATTTTTTCATATGATATAGAAGATGTCTTTAATACAAGTTTAACTGAGTTTTTTACTTTACAGAATTCCACCTGCAGAACTGTTTGGCATAGTGAGTGTCATTCTGAATTGGCCCATCAAACAAATTTTTGGCCACAGGAATAATGCAAATTTTTCCATTAAGACCTTCTAGTTAGCATTATAAATCCTGTTTTAAAACTGTAAGACATGCTGCCAAACAGACACTCTGGAACAAAAGATTGGAGACAAACAGCTCTGAAGACTTTTCTTTTGCCAGAGGAATGATTCTGTGAGGTGAAATCAAAAGCAACACAGCTCAGTCAATTTTTAGTCAAGCCAAAATATACAGATACCTGAAAACACTGGAGAATTTTTTAGAGGATTATCTCTCCTTAGATGACCAGAAAGTAAGAGGTGGAATTATAATCCTTACTTTGCTGATATGCCAGCCTTATGAAAGTTTACTTCCCTGACTAGAGAGCAAAGAATGTGTTATCACAGAAATTCTTCCTGGAAACTTAAGAATTCTGCTTCTTGAAAACAAACGTAGCTTCATCTAGTAGAATCAGTAATAGGAGGTTTAATTCCATTTGTTTTGCTATTACAAACACTTGTCAGTTTGAGTTTCTAAAATTTGTTGTTGTGAAGTGTCGTAGAGTTGTGTCCAATTCATAGTGACCCTATGTACAACAGAGTAAAAATTTAAATTTGATTAGCCAAACATGATTTTCACAATGCCATGTAAATTCATTGTGCAATGCTAGTCAAGTCAAAAATAATTCTGTTCTCACTGAAATTTAAAATTGAGCATGATTAAGGTTTATCTATTTTCATTTTATGTATAATTACGATATAATTTTTAGAAAATTAGTTTCATGCTCTGTCTCTATGAAGGAAAGTAATATCTGATGCAATAAAAAGATGGCCACGCGTGTGTGTGTGTGTGTGTGTGTGTGTGTGTGTGTGTGTGTGTTTCTGGAAAGGAAATAAACAGCTTTCATTAGATTTTCAAAGAGATTCATGACTTCCAAATGTCAAGATTACTAATGAAGAAAATTCATTTACAACATGTCCTTGGCTTAGTTTTGTTTAATTCTCTAATAAATATTAGGTGGAACCATATATATCTGCCAATGTGTGACCATTTTTTACTTATAAAAGCAATTTTCCAAAGTCTATCCTAATATCTTAGATGAATTCATAAGAAGGATGAAAAAGCAAGGCACAACTTTTTTGGATACAGAATCAAGTTTGAAAGAAATCTTGGCATTCTGAGATGTGGCGAAGGAATTTACTACAATGGAAGAGAACAAACATAAATGTAAAATTCAACCTTGAGTTGGCGTTACAAAATTTTTCAAGCATAGAATGGCAGAGATATTTTACTGTGCATGTAAAAAAAAAAAAACCAAAGATTTAGATGAAGGAAAGTTCAATACGAAATAATATCATGGCAGGGGTAAAGTAATCTTAGCATTAGGAGAATCATAGACGTCACTGAGCAGTGTTTATGCAAGATTTGCATTAGGTATTTTAGATATACTTTCTCATTTAATTATCAAAACAGCACTTTGAGGTAAATACTAATGGCAGAACTTTACAGGTGATGAAACTGAGCCCAGAAAAACTGTAAATTATCCACAGCTAATAAGTGTCAGTGAAGGGAAATGTAAGTTATTATAATTATAATTATTAATTATCATTGCTAAAATTTATTTAGCTCTTCCTGTAAACCATTAACTATATGGGTTTTTACCTATGATGTCATGTTACCTATGTTATTTCGTTTGGTGTTAATATTAACACTTATAACAGCTCTATTCATAAGTATTAACATTCTTATACACATGAGAAAGTTGCTAGATTGTATCTAGCTTGACAAAAAAAGGTCTTGAACTCCACCACCAGATATGGAGACAAAAGTCTTAGAGATAGTATTTGACCAGCTATCATGAGAGAGAACGGTCAAATCTCTTTTAATGTATTTATCTCTCAAATGACTCTGCTTCTCTGATCAAATTATGACTGATACACAAATAAAAGCCTATCCATGCTTTGGTTTATATAATACTCTGGGAGATGATGTACCCAATTGTTGTTGTTAGGTGTCATCAACTCAGATTTGACTGAAGTGGTTTATTCAGGCAACAGAATTCACAATGATATCTGAATTTTGTCTGCTCAAATGCATATTCTAAATTCTCAACAGTGAGCATAAGGTATTTGAGGCCCAATAGTGTTAAAAATAAAATTGTTTTTAGTTCTACTCATGACTGAGTCTATTCTTTAGGGGAAAAAAATGGAGTAACTGAATCCATTAATCCATTTCTCAGGTGGTGCTAGAAGTGCATATGAACCCCTCAGTACTCAGACAAGTCAATAAGGTGTGTGAGAAAGCATGGTAAAAGCTAAATTATGCATTTTAAAACAAAATTAATAGGGCCAGAATAGTCATCTGCCTTGAAAATGCACAGGCCCAGGGGGACAGCTTCTTTCTGCAAAAGCAAGGGACAAAGACCCACTGTTCCCCAGTGAGCAGAAGGCAGGGGCTTAAGAATGCCTGGTGCTGATCTGCTGGGCCCAGTAAACCAACAGGGACCCTGGTTTGGCCTGGGAGCAGTGACCTAGAGTGGGTGGAAGCAGAAACAGGTGAAAGGCTGACCAGTGGCACTTTCCAGATGAGTCAAGGTTAGTGTAGAGAAGCAAACAGTGAAGAAGGAAGTGAGAATGAAAGAGAAAACCCAGTGTGAAGGTCAGAGAGAAGTAGAAAATTCAGGCAAGAAATGGGGCTTAGACTGCAGAAGACAATTGAGCAATGGAGGAAAAATGGGGAGAAATGGAGAGCAGAGGAGGAAAAGTGGCAAAGAAAATTTCAGAGAGTACACTGTCCCCCCTCTCCTCACACCTCTTCTATTACTGGGAAACTACCCACCTTCTTGTTACGGTTCTTTTCCATCTTTTCTTTTTTTTCTCTCACCTTTCTGCCCCCATTAGTTCTCTTCTGCCTGTCATCAAATTAGAATTCCTTTTGCCCTGTGAAGCCTAATAATGACCCGAGTATGGATATAGGCCATAGGAAGAGAGAGCAGGGGAGAAAAGAGGAAGGAGATGATGGACCTCTACTATATGTTTCCAATAAATTAGAAATTTGCAAATAGAACTACAAGTATAGCTTATGTATAATGGAGGGAAACATATGTAAGGTGTGGGAACTCCTGAACACAAGTTTAACCTATTGTTCTTCATTTGTCTAGGGTTTTATCAAGTAGAAAGGGTATAGGTATTATTTGGGTGGAGAATTACACATTCACAGGATTATGTTTAAGGAAAACAGGACTGTAGTCTATGCCTGAATCTCCTAGTTAAACCACAACATTATAATAAACACATGCACAATTTCTTTTAAATGAGGTTATTAATTATGGCAGTGGTCAGCAAGAGTCAAAGCCAGCCCAAGGTCAAATCTCACGTCCCCTGCTTTTGTATAGTCAGTGAGTGAAGAATTGTTTCTATATTTTTTAATGACTGAAAAAGATATTGAAGGAAGGGTAAAATTTTGTGCCACATGAAGGTAATGACATTCAAATTTCAGAGTCCAAAAAAATGTTTTATTAGGATTGTTGTAGTTGTTAGGTGCCATAGAGTCAGGTTCGACTCATAGTGACCCTCACAGAGTATTCAATGCCTGATTGGTTTTGTTTTTTGTCAGGATTGCTTTGGGAGTGGCTTGCCATATCCTTCTTCCATTGTTGTGGTGCTGGGGATTGAACCTGGGTCCTCAGAGAGTGGGGAGCAGTACTCTAACAACTGATCTAAGCCCCAGCCCTTTATTGAGATAGAGTCACATTATTCATTTACATATTGTCTGTGGCTGCTCTCACAGTTGAGCAGGAACAATAGAGATTTCATGTTCCACACACTGAATGCAATATATTTGCTCTGTGTCCCTTAACAGAAAAAATTTTCCAACGCTGACTTTGGACATTGCTTATTGAAAGGGAAAAGTATACTCTGTGACATTGATAATAAAGGTCTAAAGAAATGAGGTACTTCTGAAGGGTCAGGAGGTCACTCTTTTTGGTGTGTCTGTTGGATTTCTCATTCTTTTGGTTTTATTATACTGCTGAATCAGAACAAGAGATCTGTACCTTTCTTCTTCTTCTTGTTAGGTGACTTTTTAAGTCTTAAAGTTTTGTCTTGGTTTGATTTGGTTTCTTGGCCCATTAATAGCAGCACATCAGATTATCTGCTGGAGTTATTGTCCCTATTTGGTAAAATACATTTAGTAAATAAATAGTGATGTCAAAAACACTCTGTTTTTGGCTTCTCATGTTTACACTTTTATTTCTGGCGTCTAACATATCAACGGGCTGGGATTTAGCTCAGTTGGTAGAGCGCTGCGCTGCAGTCTCTGAGGTCCCGAGTTCAATTCCCAGCACCACATAAATGGGAGAAGGGCTTGGCAATCCACTCCCAAGGCAATCCAGAAACAGTCAGCCACTGAAAACCCTACAAGTGTCGCTATGAGTCGGATACCGACTCGACGGCACCTAACAACAACAACAACAACAATACATCAACAAACCAAAGGAAAAAATGTGCTCTTCAGATAAACATCCCAGCAGTAATGAAACCAAGTCTCTTCTTAATTATTCAGATGCTGATCTAGATTTTTTGAGTGAATAAGATCCTCTCTAAATATCAAGCGAAATATTATGCTAAATGAAATACATGATTGCCTCAGAAGGATCATGGGCTCAGCATTTGAAGAATGTGGATACTCATAACAAAAGGCATTGTTGGGTAAATCAGTTACAATTTCAAAATGCAGTTTTAATAGCTATTTCAAAAACAGAAACTTTTATTTATAACTTTAAAAAAACATCATTTAACTGTATGACTTTTACATAGCTTACAAAGTTGGGCAGATCACTGAAATCACAGAAATAATGGACACTTAAACTGATACTCTTTGAAAGCTTAGTTGAAGACTGCACTAAAACTTACTTTTTGAGTGAAAAAGTAGGAAATCCTATAACTCAAGCTATAGCCCCAACTATAGTTTCAATATATAAGCAATATTTCTTTTCTTTGAAATGGTAAAGGTTAAACATTATCATGACAACATTAAATAGTTTCACATCCACCTTTGTAAAACTTCCCTATTACTGAATTCCTCAGGTGTTGTATAGGTGAGACTATTGTCTCTGTGCCTGCAGTCGTATCACTATGGTGTCCAATCCCATCAGATCTCAGAAGCTAAGCAGGGTCAGTCCTGATTAGTACTTGGATGGGAGACCGCCTGGGAACACCAGGTGCTATAGGCTTGTGAGAGGGACCTGGCAACCCACTCCCAAAAAACAATCAGCCATTGAAAACCCTATGAATAGCAAAGAAGCACTGACAATAGTGTTTTGCCTGTTGTATGTAGGGTCACTATGAGTAGGATACCTATTCAATGGCACCTAACAACAACAACATTGTCTCTATAAACAATCAAAATCAAAGCATGGCATTGATTCTAGGAAATGAGGGCGAAACTCCATTTTTCTCTCAATGCAATTGTTCTTTTTAGATTGATTGCTTCATGGCAGCCATCTTTTAAAACAGTGGCCCTGGGGAAAACTGATCTGACAGGTGGTCAGCAGGTGGAGCTCAGATGGTAACAGAACCAAAGGGAAGAGACCATAAATACAGATGTAAACACAGACAGTACCAGGCTGTGGTTGGTAGTTAGGGACTCCTGGTTTGCAATATTTAGGTAAATGAAACAGAAGATCTGTTAGTCAATAGCAAAATAACCAAAGTTATGAAACACATAAGTGAAGCTGAAGTGGAGAGGCCCACATAGATGCTGAGTCACCCATTAAGCATCAGCCCTCCAAGTAGAGCTTTGAGGTTACCTTTTATAATTGGTACAATATTTTAAAGTAACCGGTAATTATATAATTTATAAAAGTTTCCACTCATTACAAAGAAGCCACACAGAAGAGACAAGGAATGTGTAATATAACAGTTGAGTGTATAAGTGGTTCAGCCACATAACTACAATTGCCATGTGGTGAACAATAAATATTCGATCACTTTGGCCTAAAGATCATGACTCATAGTGTCTTTATATCTTAGAGTGCTGGTTCAGGTCTTTCTGTTCAAGAAACCTTGGAGAGTGTTTCTTTTTGTTGTACATAAGGTCACTATGAGTAGGACCAACTCTGCAGCACCTAACAACGAGTGATGATAGGGAATATGTCAGTATGTGGTGCAAAAACATAGCTTTAGACCCTTACTCAGAAACAGGATGAAGCAAGTTTGTGTTTCAATTCATCAAAAAGAAGATTTCTTCCACAACGAGGACAGTGCCATGAATTAAGAGCAAATAGATGTAGTCAGAAAAACTGTTGCTACAATTTGAGAGGACCACTAATGGCTTCATTGCTTAGTTATTGGCTCTGTACAGAGGGAGCGGGAAGGTGATGGAGCCGACATCCCATTTTATGGAAGAAGTCATTTCCAGCATCCTCATTACTGTCAATTCCCCTACTCTGTTTGCAAACCTGAGAATTATATCATATAGATATCTTTAAATTTGACACATTGTGATTTATGTTTTTAAAATATACATGTTTCATCAGAAATTGATATTTGTGATTGTTGTGGCAACAGAAGATGTCCACAATAGCATAAAATAATAATTCATCAAGAGATGAATGCAAGTGAAAAGACAGCCATTGATCACAAGTCCCTGCGTGAAGCAGCTTGGGGAAGCACTGTGGTCAGGGTCCAGAAGCAGAGGGAGATGGAAGGCTGCCAGCAGTGCCTTTATTGTGGTTTCTTTAAGAAGAAAGGGGCAAGACAATGTAAGAAGGCTTAAGACAGGCTCATTTGAATAGTTTCCGTGTACTCTGGGGCAGAGGGCTGTCTTTAGTGGTCTGGTACCTTGGTCCAAGATGATTAGAGAAGGTAGATAGTAGTCCAGAGGTAAAGGCCCATAGAGGAGGTGTTTGGGGGTAAAAGCTGAGTGCTGAGTATTAAGTTACATTAGAAAAGCATACTTGCTGGTGAGTTTTTTGCTATCTCTAGGCATTGGCTAATCCTGGGTGGAGCAGTCTGTCCAGAGTCTACAAGGCCCCAGATGTCAGAACACAGAAAATAAAAGACGTTAATACAAGTATTCACCTGTCTTTGTTGTGGAGTTGAATACATTTCTTTTGACTTTGAAGAAATAGCCTTGATTCCAGCTATTATTGATAAGATTGAAATAATTCAACTCAAACTTTTATATATTAACTTTCTTCTCAACAAATTCTTTTTATATCTTGAATCACTTTTATCTCTGAACATTCTGATTCAGAATCATTTCTACCCTAATTGTAAATATTGGGCTTCATCTTATGGCTTTGATGCCAGTTCTAAAATAAGCCTTCATGAATAATTCTATGTTTCTCTTCATGTATATTTTAAATTTTCTTATCTTGCACTCCTATAACTCAATTTCTCCAACTTATCCGGACTCAGCTCAACAGCTCCTAACAACAATAACATAATGTGTTCTGACCTTCTCTATTCTGAACTCTTTCTCTGTATATAAGGTTGGCCCATCAAGCAATCACCAAAGCACTCTGTTTTCTTTCACTGACAAAATTCTAGAAAATTAGTTTTATATTCAGGTTTTCTAAGGCCTCAGTTTTACCCCTTAACTCCTATGGTCTGGCTTCTGCTGCACACAAATCATTCTTTATTATGATCAAATCCAGCAATGTTTTCTAAGCCCCTATTTGTCTGCAGGATTTTAGGCTATTGGATTCCTGCTTAAACTGTACCTTGTTCTTAAATATTGGACATCAAATCATTTATAAACCATTAAGTCATTTCTAGTCTCATCTCATGGTTTCTCTAAGGTTCTCTTAATTCCCTAGAGAGAGTGCCTCTTTCAGTCCAGAGTCACACTGCCAGCTACCTGCTAAACATTTGTCCCTGGATTTCTGTTCATGACCGTGAACTCAATCTGACTTAATCCATGTCAATATCCTCTCATCTCAGTGCGCCTCTCCTTCTGCCTTCACTTTCCATCAGTGTTATCATCATCTTCTGGCTCAAGACATTAAAATCAGCTTTAATCCTTTAAATTTTTTGTTTGCCATTGGCAATCCTTACCTGCTCTCTGAGTAAAAGTTTTCAGATTTATGTTTTTCTTTTCGATGCTCATTCATCATCCTTGTTCAAGCTATTGTTTATTTTCATATGTCTTTAATTTGCCCCCAGATCTTTAATTTTTCCCTGTTTAGTAGCAGCCTTTATGGAATGTTTCAAATGCCTGGCACACACACAAACTCACCATTTGCAATTTACCATTTTTCAGTACCTATAAGAGAACTTTCTTTATGCTTCTCTTGACCTTGTAAATAGTCCTTATAAATAAGAAATCAGCCCTCACTCTCAGACAATCAACCTTAACTCCCAGAC
Source organism: Pedetes capensis (assembly GCA_007922755.1). Lineage (NCBI taxonomy): Eukaryota > Metazoa > Chordata > Mammalia > Rodentia > Pedetidae > Pedetes > Pedetes capensis. Next base: position 31,283 of record VMDO01013426.1, read on the forward strand.
TAGTGATATTGGAAAGATTATCATTGAAAATGATGAAGCTGACGATTGTACTGTTCTCCTAAGATCTCTGGCCATTGAATAATTCATATGACTTTTACTTCCTGTTTTCTCCCATGCCTGCTTTTGATTACAACTAATATAAACAGTGGCAGCAGCCAATTCTTGGATTTCCATTGCAAGTGCAGTTCAGAAAATAGCAGACTTGACCTCCCCTCCTTGTTTATTAGTACTGGAATAATGCATGTTATCTCCTGCTTTGATGGACCAATGAATGAGTAGACAGAAGTCATTCTGAGGGGCAGTCCATCAACTCTGAAAAAACTGGAACCATGAAATGAACAAAGACATGAATTAGAGTCCCTGGGATTTGGGATTCTACCAAGAGAGTCCCTGTTAATAACATCCCTTTCTTAGCTGCAACCCAGATATCAGCGCCTCAGTGAGGTGCAGCAATGACAGAAAAGAGGGTAAGCTCAGAGCAGTCTGCATGGACTGCATGAATATTCCTGGCCCCTTCTTTCTCCTTGACATAAATAATGACCTATTGTAACAATAGCTCCTTAATTGCAAAAAAAGAAAACAGAAATCACTACTTGTTTAAGTGCCAGGTAGTTGGGATTACTAGTTTTTGTCTTTGGCAAGTTTACAAAGAAGCAGTATGAAACCACATGGCCTGGAGGGAAGGAAAGGACGAATGCTTTGACATGGCCCTCATCTTTTGGCAGCTTATGATGTAGTGGAATAAAGACCATGATTCTGGGTAGAGACTCCTTTTGGGACATACTGGTATTCCTTGTTGATCCAGCCTCTACAGTGGCTTCTGATAAGCCATCAGCTCTACTCATCTTGCCACCCTAGTGGTCTTTCCTCAAAAGTCCCCTCAACTTAACTATAGCCACCTCCCCTGATATTCATGGTCTTCCTTAGTAGTATCCCAACTAGTATCCTAGCCATAGTTCCCTCAGAACTGACTCCTCTTTTAGTGCACCCCTTCTCTCCATACAGGTTTGCTCCCTTGAAAAAGGGTTTTAATCCCTGGCTATACTGGTTTATACAATATTTATTCAGTACCTTTTCTAAGCCAGGCATGTTGCTGGTCAGTAGGGATTCAAACATGAGCAAAGCCAGCACAGTCCCTGCACTCATATTAAAATGAAACTCTGACAGGTGCAAGAAAAAAATTTTTTTAAAAGACTCTGACTGCTATAAGCATACTGAAGAGGGCAACCTGACAGTGTGGCAGGGTGGCTGCTGCAGTGCACACAGCAGAGCCCTAGGTTTAATCTTTGCAGTAAATATGATCTCTCTTTCATGGAATCCATTCCAGATTGGTTTATATGTTTCTTGTGGCCCTTTATGCTGTAGTTAGGTGCCATCAAGTTGGGTCCTATGCATAATGACCTTTGTAGTGTTTTCATTGGTTGATTGTTTTGAGATTGCTTCAGGAGTGGATTGCCACATCCTTCTCCCAATATGGCCCTTCACTTTCTCTATTATTTGACCTCTCTTTTAGATATTCAGCAGTTCAAGATCAGAAACTCTGATACCCACATCTTTGTATTCTTTTATCTTTTCCTAGAACAATATCTTGGTTAGAGTAGATGCTCATTCATTATCTATTTACTAAATATGCACTGTGATGAAATTTTCATGAGAGTGATAAAAAATAACACGAACAGGAACATGATGCAACATTCCATAAAGTTATCAGGCAATCTTTGGACTATTGAGAACTAGTTAGACATCTACAGGTCAAAGAAAGAGAAACACATGACCTACGTGTTTACCTGCAGAACATATATATGCATTAGTGTTGTTAGTGTCGAGTTACTGTTAGTTGAGTCAGTGTCCAACTCATAGCGATCCTACATACAACAGGTAAAACAATATTGTCAGTGCTTCTCTGTTATTCATAGGGTTCTCAATGCCTGGTTGTTTTTTTGGAGTGGGTTACTGGGTCTTTCTCCCAAGCCTACAGCACCTAGTGTTCCCAAGTGGTCTCCCATCCAAGTACTAACCTGGCCCAACCCTGCTTAGTGTCTGAGATCTGATGGGATTGGACACCACAGCAGTATGGCTGCAGGCAAGCATATATAGATGTATATATACATATACTGCTTGATGGTAAAATGCACATGCTTTGGAGTCAGATGATCTGGTGTTAAATGCTAGCTTTGCCAACTTTTGGTTGTGTGACCTTGGGAAAATTATCTTTAAAATAGGCATGGTGTATTTGTCAGTTAAAGTTTTTTAAAAGATAAAAAGAAAAATGTAGGCATGATACTAATAACACCTACTTCATAGGATTGCCATGCAGACTAATTGAACTGATGTATGTGAAGCATTTGAAATATATTGCATATTAACACATGCCTTGAGAGCCTACCACAGTCCTCATTCACCTGGGAGAAGCTTGCCTTCTGCTCAACTTCTCTCTCCCAACTCCACAGAATCAGGCTTATATAATCATCACAGTTCAGTATGGAAAACATCTTTGATAGTCCAGTTCTAAAGAAGAGTGACATTAGAGTTGTCACAGAGAAGCCTATGATGGGGCAGAGAGACAGAGCTATAGAGGGAGGCAAAAGTGGGTTCAGATCCACCTCTACCAAATTATTGCAGCTCTCAGAACCTCGGTAACCTCACATGTAGAAGATGATTGTTGTGAGAATTCAAGAATGAGTGTTGGCCTTCAGGTTGTAACTTCCAAGGCCCAGTGAAAGCCCTTTCCTCCAAAATAGCCTCTGCAGAGTCTTCAATAAAGACTTCCCTTTATCAGAAACTAAGATTAATGTATACAGTAGCTGCAACAATGGGCTTAAACATGAAAAGATTGTGTGTATGGCACAGTATAGGGGAGTGTTTTGTTCTGTTGTACATAGGGTCGCTGCGTTGGATCTGACTCAATGGCACCCAACAAAATAAACAAACAACAAGACTGATGTCATGATAACATGGTCAAAGGTTCCCTTTTAACCAAGTGCACTAGTAAGGCTCGTGCATCACTATGGCCAAATACCTGAGGAAGAAATGGAATTGAAAGGAGTAAAGACTTATTTGGGCTCACAGTTTCAGAGCGTTCAGTCCATCATGTCAGGGAAGCTTATATCATGGTGGACAGGAAGTGGAGAGAGAGAATACAGGAAGAGCCAAAGCAGGATATATCCCCCAAGGATGTGCCTTTCAAGTAGGCCCTATCTTCTACCTTTTACCACCTCCAAGTAATGCCATTAGATTAAGAGTCTATCAAAAGATTAAGCCATTAGGTCAGAACCCTCATGATATAATCATCTCTGTAAATGCCAACACAGACACCGCTAGAGGTATACTTTACTAATCTCTTGGCATTTCTAGTCAAGAGGACAATTAAGTTTAACCATCACACCAAAGTTTATAGAAATTCTATTGTTCATAAAACAGAATGGTCTGTGAAACAGATTCATTATTTGTCTCTCTTACCAAGAAGATTGCATCTTGCTAACTATTTTACCTCTAGTGAAATTACTTATTGTTTTATACTTTTATTGCTTTCCATACACATAGCCAAATTCTCATGTTAAAAAATTTAATGAAGACATGTTCACATCTATTATTATAGAGAAGCTTCTAGCAATTCTATTGATCCCAAGAAATGTCATCTTTCTCTCAACATCTAAATATCACTTACGAAATGAGGAGTTTAAGGCTGTACTTTTATGATGACTCACATTACTCTAACAATGTGTTCCTGTTTAGACTTGCTGGGAGAGGCTGCCCATAGGCAGTGACTGAATTTCAAAGACAAAATTCCCATTACCTCAACGTGACCATTCACATCTATTGAGTAGATTCATTCTAGAAAGCTCAAAGGAAGAAAAAATACATATAATTTGGCCTCATAAATGATCACTGTCTGTGGAAAAACTCAGCAAAGCTGGAGTGTCAGGAGCATCCTCTGACTTCCTCATCCATTCCCTGTGATTCCTGAGCAGATACAGCATACTCTCAAAACCCATCACTTTACACAATTGAAAAGACCTGGAGTGAGATGTGGACACCCTCTGTGGGACATGCTGAGCTCAGCTCTTTAGTAGCAGCCATGGATATTGATTTTGATCTTTCCATATTTTTAATGCCATCTTGATTTGGATACATGAGGCCTGGAGAGCTGAAATTGATTAGGACTCAGGCTAAGAAAACTTATTAAGAAAGTAGTATTTATTTTCATTGGCCTCCACCTGCCCTCCTATTGGCATCCTTTCTCCCATGCCACCTGCTCCCCTCCAGACTCCCCAATGCGTTCCTGATGTTCGGCCCTCCATGAGAGTAGCTCTGTCTTCCCTGGAAAATGCTTCATGTTCCAGCCCAGTAAAACTGACTGGTGTGTGGCCATCTCTCAGACCTTATTAATGACAACTTGCTACTATGATTTTCAATATCCATTCTGATGGGTTATAAGTCTTAACTCTCCTAATAAGCCATAATAGAGAGAAACTAATTATTCTAGGAGAAATCAGGAAAAGTCAAAGAAAGTGTGCTAAACTTGGGTGAGATGAGTTGAATTTTTCTAGTAGCAAAGAAATTCACTACTGGAAAAATTCAACTCAACTCACCCAAGTCTAGCATAATTTCTTTGACTTTTCGTGATTTCTCCTAGAATGATTGTTGTTGTTGTTGTTGTTGTTGTTGTTGTTGTTGTTGTTGTTAGGTGCTGTCGAGTCGGCATCCTACTCATAGCGACCCTCCGTACAACAGGGGAAACACTATTGTCAGTGCTTCTCTGCTGTTCATAGGGTTTTCAATGGCAGATTGATTTTTGGGAGTGGGTTGCCAGGTCCTTCTCCCAAGCCTACAGCTTCTGGTGTTCCCAGGCGGTCTCCCATCCAGGTAGTAACCAGGCCCGACCCTGCTTAGCTTCCGAGATCTGATGGGATCGGATGCCACAGGGCTACAGATGCAGGCCCTAGAATGATTAGTTTCCCTTTATTCTGTGCTCTGATATAGCTTGTACTGGTCATGTAGGCTTATTCTTGAAGACTTTGTTTTTGTATTGCATTGCATTGTGTGGTGGTGTGTCATATTATTGGGGGTGAGATGGTGCCCTTCTTTTCCCATTAAATTCTGAGATGTCTAAAGATTGGAAACTTAGTGTATTTGTTTTTGTATTTCCATTACCAAGCATATAACCTGGCCTTTAATAATTTCACAGTAAGAACTTATTTACTAAACAAATTACTGTAATACTGTGAATCTGAAGTTCTTATTTTCCCCAGATATTCAGTCATTGGGAGGTTAAAGAGATACAATCGGGCATCAACCTACATTAAAGGTTACCAATGAAGAGAACATTTGATACCAATCTGAGGAAAACAGCATACTCAGGGACATAGCAAGTTGTAGCACACATACTTTATCAGGAATTCTTGGCAGTAGAGCCCACAACAAGGACACACCTTGTTGAAAGGTTATTTCACTGACTGAAGTGATTCCATATCATTGCTCACCTTTGTGTCAGAAAGAATTGCTTCACAATGTTCCCATCCAAGGATTTGGTAAGTTCTTAAACACTCTTAAATAAGATAACTGGGATATATTTTATGATGAAATCTATACCTTTACTGAGTCTCTTCTCCTTCAGGAAAATAATGGCAATTGATGATTCCAAAATCTAAGCAGCCAGGGGAGAAATATTTAGGGCTGCGTAGGCCTTTTTTCAGTGCCTCCCCCAAATCACATCACATTAGCAAACACCTGTCCTACCCCACAATTCAGGCTAGGACCAAAGGCCTTCCATAGGCTAGAGTTATACTTCAAACACAAATTAGAACAATTCACATAAAATGAGATGCTCTCATCATTCACACAGATGTGATCACCTCCAGAATAATAAGAAACATAAGAATTATAAGCCTTCATCCTTCATCATCAAAATTGCCTTACTTCTTGTCTTAGTATGACATGAAAAGCATGACAAAAATATTTGTGGTGGTACTTTACTGGATATTATTCCCTGTTGCTCTAGAAAATCATGCTAAACACCATTTTTGTTTTTGTCATTGTTTTGTGATTTGTGATTGCATATTTGTAATCACAAACATAAGATATAGGCTTTTGTGGGAAGTTAGACACATGCTGTTAAGCCATGAGATAAAAATTATGTTGATCATCTTTGAATCATTTGCTTTGGCAGATGTGTTTGTTTAATTCATATATAGTTCCAGAAACAAATATAACATGTTGAAATATGCAATATTTGGGGTTGTGGTTTAGAAAGACATAATATATGTCAAGTAAAGGAGAAGAAAGAAAAAGAATGGCTTGACTTACCAACATACTTCAGTTTATGTCAAACTTACCTTTATTTCCTGTTTGTCTTGTTTCTATCCTGCTCCAGATGTCTTTCTGTAATGAATTACCTTGTCTTTTTGAGGGTCCAGTTACTTTCTCATTGTCTAATTCAGTGTTTATAATCTTTTGCCTGAAATGTATCTGCTTTACTTTCTTACATACCATTTTCTAATTTTTAAAAATTAATTTCTCCAGTTATACTTTAAATCTCACCCTCTCCAAATTTATCCAGGACCCTGCCTTTGATTACGTGGGATAACGGTAATCTTTTTTTCAACATTGGCAGCTTCTCAAACATAATATAAGTGGCCAAATGAACCCACAACTCATGAGTCATGTATAGAATTCTGTGTGTGCTCAGCATAACTTTCTGACCCTCAGTTTTCTCATCAGTTTAATCTACTTTGTTCACTATTCCCTTGATTAGTAAAAATAGACTAAAACAACTGGTACAATGCAGTGGCCCCATGACTACACCCTTGACCTGCTTTGGGGGAGCTTCATCCCCTCTCACAGGCTTCTGAAATCCTTCTCCAGTCACACAATGTCCCAGGACCTATTCCTCACTGTGATTCACATGCCACCATCTTTCTCCCTGCCTCATCCAGCCTGCTACAGTAGTATTTGTGTTCTCTAAGGATTCTGAAAAAGGCTTCTGTGCTAATGTTGCCCACTGTCGCCTCCCAAAGGCTTCAAGAATGCCAAATGCCCAAGGCTGGAGAGTATCTATATCTATAGCAAGGCTGCTGACCACCAAAGTTAGAGCTATATTAGAAGTCAACAGAAAGATGTCTCCATTAATAATGGCACTGCTGTCACCATTACCAATATTGCCACTGGGGGCAATATTTCCCCTACTACTGCATCTCTTGCAGGGGCTATTAGTTCCTAATGCTGTTGGCAATTTGCACATCAGTGTCCCATGAGGATTTTAAAGAAACAACAGTTTTCACTTCTGATTCCTCTTACTCTAGGACTTGGCAGGGCTACACAGATATGGGCCCAGTGACCATCCAACATATGCTCCATTTCTGTATACTCTCCACAAATGACATATGGATTCTTCCTTTAAAAGGATCTCCTTTCCTTATACTCACCTGCTCCCAGGTAAAGAGGCTTCCTTCACCATCAGTCTCCTCATTTTTCAGATGCATGAGAAAGTACACATTCATTTATCCTAGTATAGGCTCCAGCTGGGACTCTTGCTACATATAAAATACCAATCAGTATAACTATCTTGTGGCATCATTTGTATGATTAAACAGATAATGCATATATAATATGTATAGGGCATTTGGAAAGGCATCTGGGAGAAGGAAGAGTGTCTCAAGGGAAGAAACAGGAGCCACAGGGCTGGTATCTGAGAGGTGTCACACCATAACCCTGGTGCCCAAAAAACTCTGGGATCCATGAGTGATGGCCAGAGCAAACCCAAGAAAGACATTAATGTCAAGACAAAATGGCTGTGTAGCACGACTATGCACACTAGCCATGCTTGCCCCACACATTTCCCATATGTATGACCCAGGAGAAGCAGGAAAGCTGCCAGATTAAAAGGATCTCTGAAAATGGGCTCAGACCTATCTCACAGAGGCACCCACCTGAACATGAAGTGGGAGGTTACACATGCCAAGAGACAGAAGTGTGGGGTAAATCCCCAAGTAATTTTACATTTTCTCTTCCTTAGAAAAGTGGGAATTTGAAATAGAAATTACATCAAAGTATAGGTAATATCTATTGTCTTCCAGAAAAGAAAAATACAGTCATTCTTTGGTTTCTGTCGGTGATTGATTCTAGCCCTCCACACCCCCATGGAACCCATACTCTGCAGATGCTGAAGTACCTTATATAAAATTACATAGTATTTGCATACCATCTATGTGCATCATCCTGTATACTTTAAATCACCTCTAGATTACTTATAATACCTACTGAAATCTATATACTATGTAAATAGTTGTTATACTTTGTTGCTTAGGAACCAATGACAAGAAAAAAGTTTGTACGTGTTCAATACAGACTCAATTTTTTTCAAATGTTTTCAGTCTATGGTTGGTTGAACCTGCACATGTGGAAGCTGCAAGTACAGAGAGTCAATTGTATTCTCGAAATAATCTACCTCTGAAGCCTCAGTTCCTTAAATGGTTACTGGTACTGTTTATTCTATTTAGTCCATTCCCACCCATTTATCAGAACTGTACTCTGACTGGTCAATGGCAGATAACAAACCCATGATGCCTATATCCTCTCTCTGTCTACCTCACTCTGCAGAATATACTTCTGCTTTATCTGTAGCCTGCATTGCCTCTCTAGAACATTTCTCTTCCCACTGCTACTTTTCTATTCTGCCAAGAATCTCCTATTTGTTTCTCTTTGAACAATGTTTTAATCTCTTTGCAGCTTCTGCAATCTGTTACTATGTCCATTCATATCTTATCTATAATATCTCCTCATGCTAGAAATCCTCCCAGATAATCATACGCCCATCATGGGGATCTAAATATCATCTTTATAAATGGTTCTGAAAATTTTTAATACATTAAAGTAACAAAATGGCACTTTTTAATAGGCAGATTCCTGGGTCTGATTTCCTAGATTATCTGATTGAGTGTATCCAAAATAAGGCCCAAGAGCCTTCATGTTTACAAAACACCCCTAGGTAAGTACCTCTAACACTAATGTTCTTGGATTATCCTTTAGCGAGTCCAATCTCCATTGTTTATGACTTCTAAGTCTAAAACACCAATATTTTAGTCAGGTTCCTGACATCTAGATCCACATTTTCATCTAGTTACTTAATATTTCCATTGTATTACTAAAAGGCAATGCAACAGTCTGAATAACAAATTTTATTACTTCATCCCCCACAAACACAATTTACTTTCTTGTTTATATTTTAATTCTTAAGTGAAAACAGCATTGTTAGTTAAACTTGCACACTAGAAATTCTTTCCATTATTTATTGCCCAATAAGTTACCCAGTCCTTTTTGTTTTGCCATCAATATTTCCCTCAAATTTCCTAAGCAATTAAATAGACCCTTACCTGGCTTCTGTGACCCCAGCCTCTCTCATGCCTCTCTTCCATACTGCCAGTTCACTACTAAAGCAAAAATCAAAAACAAGCAAAGCAAACCTTTCATGTTCTCTTGCCTTAGTAATTTACTAAAACTTTAACATACATAGCATTCATGATTTTGCTCAATCTGAGTTAAACCTTAATTCTAAACTGCTTTTCTTTAGACTCTCCACAATGAACAAGGTCAAGCTCACCATCTCCCCTCCTTCCATCCATGCCCCCATATCTCCAGGCATACTTGGCTATTACCATAATGCTGTTTACTCCTTTTTTATATGTTGCAATACTTTCTGAGCTTTCAAACCACATCTTTCACTGAAATATGCCAAGGATAGAAGTATAACATGACCCTATGAGAATCTTCAAATTGTGAAGATATATTTATTTACTCATTAACCAAAGATTATTAATTTTCATAATGTGTCCAAGATCTCTTCTCCATCCTTGAAAGCCATCTTCAGTTCCTCAGTAACCTATTATAGGACTGAGGTGGGTAAAGAAGGAAGTGAAGCTGGATGTCTAGTGCGTAGAGCCACAACCAGAGCCCCCATGGCAACTGGTTTCTAAATTTATTTAAATTTCTGTCAAAACATCATTTGTTGTATAAGGTGAAGTATTTAGGAGGAAATGGACTGATGAGTGTAATTTATTTCAGAATGTATCAAGAAAATAAAATGGAATGGAGCCTCTCTGTGATGTGGTAAAACAAAGGAGTTACAATAGGAAGGAATGGACTCTTTTCCAAAGAAAGAAAGTCTGGAAAGCCACCGAAACCACTGAGGAGACTGTGAGATAGTCTCAGGTTGCAGAACAGAGAGAGGGAGTGAACAGGACACATCTCCAGCTGCTGCTTCCTGTGGGTGAGGGGAAACAGAACTGTCATCCAAACAGCACTGGAAATTGTGATCTCAAGAGAAAACCACTCACTAAGAACACTCCCAAATGAAATTAAAAATGATACCCATGCCTACAGATGCACAAATCATAAATCAGAAACACAAGAAACATGAAAATGCAAGGCAATACATCTCCTCCAAAAGACCAAAATTCATTAACCACTTAATCCAAAGATACTGAAATAGTCAAGATGTCAGACAGAGCATTTAAAAGTCTACTTGTAAAAATGAACAATGACTTCAAAGAAGACACAAGCAAGCAAATGAATAATGTAAGGAAATCAATACAGAACATAGGTGAGAAAGTCACCAATGTAGAAGAGAAATTCAGCAAAATAGATAAGAAATTTAGTAAGGAAATTGAGATTTTGTGAAATAAACAAAAATGTTGGAAATAAAGAACTCAATAAACCAAATAAAAAACACATTGGAAAGCATTACCAGTGAAGTAGATGAAGCAAAAGATGAATGACAAGGTTGACGAAATACTACACTGAGATATCAACAAAGAAAAAAACAAAAAAAGAAAATGACCACAATTTTCAAGAACTTTGGGACACAATCAAGAGACCAAACCTAAGAATCCATGGGGTAGAAGGAGCTGAGATAAAAGCTAAGCACATAGAAAACTTACTCAATGAAGTTATAGCAGAAAATTTCCCAAATCTGGGGAAAGAAATGGACTTCCAACCACCAGAGGCATTTAGAACAACAAATAGACATGACTAGGCAAGAACTTCCCCACAACACATAATAATAAAAATGCCACTGGGCATGGTGGCGCACGCCTATAATCCCAGTGGCTTGGGAGGCGGAGGGAGGAGGATCGCAAGTTCGAGACCAGAGGCAGTCTGTGTAACATAGCGAGACCCTGTCTCAAAAAGTAAAAAAAAAAAATGGGCTGAGGGTGCAGCTCAGTGGTCCAGCACTTACAGAGCATGCAAGTGCGAGGCCCTGGGTTCAACCCCCAGTACCACACAAATAAATAAATAAATAAATAAATAAATAAATAAATAAAACTTTTAAAATAAATGAATAAAAATGCCAAGATTGCAGAACAAAGAAACAATATTAAAAGTTGAAAGGGAAAAACACAAACTCACTTACAAAGAAAAACACATTAGATTACATCAGACATCTCAGTACAAGACATAAAATATAGGAAAGAATGGAAAGATATATTTCAAGCCCTGAAAGTAAGTAATTCCTAGCCACAATTATTATATCCAAAGTTGCCATTTAAGATTGATAGAAAATAAAGACATTCAAAGATAAGAACACACTAAAGCAATGTATGACTACCAAGCCAACATTGCAGAAGATACTTAAAGGAATCCTACACACACAAGAGGAAGAAAGACAGTCTCCATCACAAGAGTACAGGAAAACGTAAACTTCTTGAGAAGAACAAACTAAAGAAACTAGAAAATACTCATGCCTAACTCAAAAAAAACAAACAAACAAACCAGTAAACCTTAAATATAAGTAAAGGAGACAGAAAATAGTGAATTGTATATGAACCAATCAGGAAAACACCCAACAAATTACAAGAACCAGGAAACCTCTCTCAGTAATAACCCTAAATATAAATTGTCTTAACTCTCCAATTAAAAGACATAGATTAGCTGACTGTATTTTTAAAAAAAATCTAACAATTTGTTGTCTGCAGGAAACATACCTCACTGGAAAGGACACCCACAGACTGAAAGTGAAAGAATAGAAATTGATATACTAAGCAAGTAGAAGCCAAAAAAACCCAAAAAGAGTAGCTATCCTTATGCCAAAGTAGACTTCAAGTTAAAACTAGTCCAAAGAGACAAAGAAGGTCACAACATATTACTAAAGGGAATAGTTGATCAAGAAGGTATAACAATTATAAATATATATGCACTGAAGTTGGTGTACTCAACTTCATTTTTTAAAAAAGCCTCCTGGACTTAAAGGGACAGATAGGTGCAGACACATTAATTACTGGCTGATTTCAATATCCGACTATCACCAATAGATAGAATCTCCAGACAAAAAATCAATAAGAAACTTGAGAGTTAAATAACAGAATAGATCAGATGGACTTAACAGACATCTACAGAATATTCCACAAAAGCTACAGAATATACATCCTTCTTGGCAGCCCATAGAACCATCTCTAAAATAGATCACACTATAGGACATTAATTAAGTCTTAACAAAAACTGAAAATTAAAATAATTTCATGTATTTTATCAAACTATACTGGTAATGAACAGTAAGAGAAATTACAGAAACTATACACTACATGGAGAATGAAAAATATACTCTCAAATGATCAATGGGTATCTGAATACATTAGAGAAGGGATTAAAAACCTCTTAAGAATCAAATGAAAATAAAAACAGAATCTTTGTTGTTGATGTTAGATGTATTCAAGTTGAGTCCAACTCATAGTGATCCTATGTACAACAGAACAAAACACTACCCAACACTGTGCCACATGTGGCACAACATCACTGCTTCTCTGCTATTCTTAGGGTTTTTTTTTTACCTTTATTGATAAATGTTGGTGAGTACAGAGTAATACAGCACTTGCTTTTTCCATTGTACAACTATTACATCACTTTTGTTTACACTTTATTCAACTTGCAAAGTTTATGGAAACTTTTGGTTAATATGTAGCATAACTCATACGTTTATGAGTTATATTCCCCTATTTTTCCCTTGTGCTCATAAAGTTGCATCACCTACATTGAGATTATCCTCTCCCCTTTTATCTCTTTACATTGTTTCCCCTCACCTTCTCACAATTTCAATGGCTGATTGTTTCAGGAATGGGCTGTCAAGTCCTTCTCCCATTTTGTGGTGCTGGGGGTTGAACCCAGGGCCTCAGAGAGCACAGAGCAGCACTCTACTAACTGAGCTAAACTCTAGCCTGACAAGAACCTTTAGGATACAGCAAAGATGGTTTTAAGAGGAAAGTTTAAGCTATGAGTGCCTACATTAAAAAATTAGAATTGTCTCCAGCAAATAACTTAGTGATGCACGTCAAGCTCTTAGACAAAGAAGAAAAAACAAAACCAAAAACCAGTACACAGAAAGAAATAATAAAGATCATACCAAAAATTAATGAAAAAGAGACTAAAAGAATAATAAAAAGAATCGATGAAACAAAGAGCTGGTTCTTTGAAAAGATAAACAAGATTTACAAACCCTTAGCCAAATTAAGCAAAGAAAAGAGAGAATGCTCAAATTAAGAAAATTAGAGATGAAAAAGCGAACATTACAATAGACAAAAATGAAATCCAGAGGATCATTAGGGAATACTTTGAAAAATTACATTCCAAAAAACTGGAAAACTTAGATGAAATGGATAAATCCCTAGACACATATGACCTGCCAAAATTAAGTCAAAAGGATACAAACAACTTAAACAGCCTTACAATGAGCAGCAAAATCAAGGCAGTAGTAAAGAGTCTCGCAAGAAAGAAAAGCCCAGGACTGGATGGATTCACTGCCGAATTCTACAATAGTTTCAAAACAAATAAAATACCTGGGAATAAACTTAACCGAGGAGGTGAAAGATCTCTACAATGAAAACTTCAAAATCCTAAAGCAAGAAATAGAAGAAGATAACAGAAGGTGGAAAAATCCCCCATGCTCATGGATCGGAAGAATTGCTTTTTGATAATGGCCATGTTGCCAAAGGCAATCTATAGTTTCAATGCAATCTCCATCAAAATTTCAATGACATTCTTTATGGAAATAGAGAAAACAATCCTAAAATTCCTGTGGAAGCACAAAAGGCTCAAAATTACTAAAGCAATCCTGAGCAGAAAGAACAATGGAGGGGAAATTGCAATTCCTGATTTCAAATTATATTACAAAGCCATATCAACAAGAATTGCATGGTATTAGCACAAAAGTAGACATGTATTTTCTAGACATTCTGACAAGGTAAAAACAAAGTTTACTGCAGGAAAAGTTTCTATCTTAAACAAAATTGGAACCCAAGGATATATAGAAAAATATTACCATAAAAAGACAAGTAAATGATAGAGAAGTCTTTGATGGGGGGGTGGGATGGGGAGCAAGCATACAAGAGGGTAAGGGGGAACCTATATGAATAATATACAACAAAATGCATGTATGGAAATGTCACAATGAAAAGCATGTCAGAATGAATCTCATTAAGGTGTACATTAAAAATTTCTAATTAAAAAAGCAGACATGTAAACCAATGTAACAGAATAGAGGACCCAAATAAAAACCCATGCAGCTATGTTGTTGTTGTTGTTGTTGTTGTTGTTGTTAGGTGCCATCATGTTGTGTCCAACTCATAGCAACCCTCATAGGGTTTTAAATGGCAGATTGTTTCGGGATTGCCTTGGGAGTGGATTACCACGTCCTGCTCCCATTTTTGTGGTGCTGGGAATTGAACTTGGGACCTTAGAGACTGTAGCACAGCACTCTACCAACTGAGTTAAATCCCAGCCCCCATGCAGCTATGTTGTTGTTGTTGTTAGGTGCAGTCGAGTTGGTATCCAACTCATAGCGACCCTCATAGGGTTTTCAATGGCAGATTGTTTTGGGATTGCCTTAGGAGTGGTTTGCCACGTCCTTCTCCCATTTTTGTGGTGCCAGGAATCGAACTCGGGACCTCAGAGACTGCAGCGCAGTGCTCTACCAACTGAGCTAAATCATAGCCCATGCAGCTATAGCCACCTGGTATTTAACAAAGGTGCCAAAAAGTTGTTAGAGAAAAGACACTGTCTTCAACAGATGGTATTGGGAAAACTGGATATTCTCACGTAGAAAACTGAAATTAGAACCCTCTTTCTTAACTTATACAAAAATCAGTTCCCAAGGGACCAAAATCCTTAATGTAAAACCTAAAACTTTGAAACTGCTAGAGGAAAACATAAGGAAAACACTTTAAGACACAGACATAGGCGAGGACTTTCTGAACAAGACCCCAATAGTGCAGGAAACAATGGCAAGAATTGACAGATGGGATTGAATTAAATTGAAAAGTTTTTGCACAGCAAAGGACATAATTATCAGAACAAAGAGACATCCTACAGAATGGAAGAAATCTTTGTCAACTATACCTTAGGCTGGGATTAATATCTAGAATATATAAAGAACTCAAAAAACTAAACACCAAAAAAACCAAAGTCTCCAATCAAAAAATGGGCAAAAGAACTGAGCAGCGACTTCCCAAAAGAAGAAATACAAATGGCCAGCCATCATGTGAAAAAATGTTCAACATCCTTAGCCATCAGGTAAATGCAAATCAAAACTATATTGAGATACCATCTCACTATAGTCAGAATGGCTAGCATCAACAAAACAACAACAAATGCTGGTGAGGTTTTAGGGAGAAAGGAACCATGTTACACTGCTGGTGGGAGTGCAGGTTGGTGCAGCCACTTTGGAAATCAGTTTGGCACTTCCTCAAAAAACTAAAAATAAGACTGCCATATAACCCACTCCTGGGTATATATCCAAAGGAACATAGTCAATATACCATAGAGATAGTAGCTCATCCATGTTTGTTGTTATTGTTGTTAGGTGCCCTCTAGTCGTATCCAACTCATAGTGACCCTCATAGGGTTTTCAATGGCAGATTGTTTTCAGGATTGCCTTGGGAGTCGGTTGCCACGTCCTTCTCCCATTTTTGTGGTGCCAGGAATTGAACTCAGGACCTCAGAGACTGCAGCGCAGCGCTCTACCAAATGAGCTAAATCCCAGCCCCCCCATCCATGTTTATGGTGGTATTATCCACAACATTTATGCCTGCAGCCATAGCTCTGTGGCATCCGATCCCATCAGATCTCAGAAGCTAAGCAGGGTCGGGCCTGGTTAGTACTTGGATGGGAGACCGCCTGGGAACACCAGGTGCTGTAGGCTTGGGAGACAAACTTGGCAACCCACTCCCAAAAATCAATCTGCTATTGAAAACCCTATGAACAGCAGAGAAGCACTGACAATAGTGTTTCACCTGTTGTACGTAGGGTCGCTATGAGTGGGATACCAACTTGACGGCACGTAAGAACAACAATCCACAACAACCAAGATATGGAATCAACATAGGTGTCCATCAGCAGGTGACTGGATAAGGAAATTGTGGTATACCATGAAGTTTTATTCAGCCATAAAGAATGACAAAACTATGGCATTTGCTAGAAAATGGATGGAACTAGAGATATCATTTAAGTGAAATAAGCCAGACCAAGGAGAAAAACATCACATTTTCTCTCATATGTGAATGTTCGACTTCAACATATATTCAGTATTAAAACATATAGGTCATGAAAGTAGAAGGGGTGATGTAGGGAAAGATAATGGACTAAAGAAACAGGGATAGAGTAAGAAGAAAGGGTAAGGAGAGAAAGCAATATTTTGTCCTTAAGGCAAAATCCAGAGAGAAAGGGGGGAAGGGAGGGAGAGAGGAAGAGAGAAACAAGACATGCAAGTAGAAGGAAGATCTTTGGTGGGGTGGGCGAGGATGGGGAAGGGAGGTTTTGGGAGGGTTAGGGGGAAGTGAATGTGAACACTGTGCAATGAAATGCTTGCATGGAAATGTTATATATAACAAGACCAATTAAGTTGTACTCTAAAAATTACTAAAAAAATAAGTCTACTGGAAAGAAATTTTTAAATAATGAAATGAAGGAGGGTTACATAGAAAGATGGACAAATGGATTGATATGTGATAAAGAAAACAGTAAAATGTTATGGTAGAATCTAAGTGGTTTACATATGGCTGCACACAGTAAAATTTTTCACCTTTGCCTTATGTTTTACAGTTTTCATAGTAAGACTTTTGGAAAATATTGTTCATTAAAAGTAATGTGATATATATATATATATATATATAGTTGTTGTTGTTGTTGTTGTTGTTGTTAGGTGCTGTCAAGTCGGTATCCGACTCATAGCGATCCTCATAGGGTTTTCAAAGGCTGACTGTTTCAGGATTGCCTTGGGAGTAGATTGCCATGCCCTTCCCCCATTTTTGCAGTGCTGGGAATTGAACTCTGGACCTCAGAGACTGCAGCGCAGCGCTCTACCCACTGAGCCAAATCCCAGCCCATATATATATATATATATATATGCACACACATATATATGTCCCAACAGTGTAACTACATCTTGAGAAAAGTAATAATTTTCACCCTTCTTTTGATTTATCTACTGCTAATTTGGAATATATTCATCCACATTTTCCTTTGTTTATTACAAGTACAAAATATACATATACAAGTATAAACATTTAATATCAAATGGGATAATCCACATTTCCTAAGTTGTATGTTATTTTATAATTCACTATGGATATCTTTCCAAATCAATTAACTTAGATCTATGTCTTTTTCAAAAAGTAGACAGTATTTTAAGAGTCATTAACAACCTGTGTTATGCAGATGACACAAGTCTGCTTGCTAAAAGTGACGATTTGAAACATTTACTGATAAAGATCAAAGAATATAGCCTTCAGTATGGATTGTGATTCAACATCAACAAAACAAAAATCCTTACAGCTGGGTCAGTATGCAACTTCACAATAAATGGAGAAAAGATTGAGGTTGTCCACAGTTTTGATTCACTTGGATCTATAATCAACACTCGTGGAAGCAGCAGTCAAGAAATCAAAAGACACATTGCTTTGGGAAAATCTGGGGCAAAAGATCTCTTTAAAGTATTAAAAAGTAAAGATGTCACATTAAAGACAAAGGTATGCCTGACCCTTGCCATGGTATTTTCAGTCACATCATATGGTTGTGAAAGCTGGACATTGAATAAGGGAGACAGGAAAAGAATTGATGCTTTTGAATTATGGTGCTGGAGGCAGTTATTGAATATACCATGGATTGCCAAAAGAACCAACAGATCTGTCCTAGAGAAGTACAACCAGAGTGCTCCTTGAAAGCAAGGATGGCTAGAATGTGTCTTACATAATTTGGACATGTAGTTTGGAGGGGCCAATCCCTGGAGAAGGACATCATATTCAGGAGAGTGGCAGGTCAACAACAACGAAAAAAAAAAGACCCCCCACCAGATGGATTGACACAGTGTCTGCAACAATGGGCTTAAACATAAATAAGATCATGTGCCTGGCACAGAATAGGGAGTGTTTAGTTCTGCTATACATAGGGTCACTATGAGTCGGACCTGACTCAACAACATCTAACCACAATAACAGTTTGTCCACCTATAGTGTTATCGACAACCATCCAGGTCATCTCCAGTTCTTAGCTGCTAAAAACAAGCTTGTAATAAATTTCTTATATAAATGTTTTCACATACCAGTTTTTTTTTTCCCATACTAAAGTTGATCCAGTTTCCCTGGCATTGGGATAATATACTGACCAGATCACTTGAAAAAATCTTCCTGGACAATAAATACAAGAAAAGATGTATGACATTGGTTCTTTTAAGCTTTAAGACATTTTCTATTAAAAATAACATTTTTGGTGATTTAATCTGAGTGGTCCAACCATTTTCTACTCAGAGATTAAACTATGAGGATAAACCCACAGATAGACCCATGAGGAAAGGGCATTCCAGCATTCTGCCTTTCTCCACTGGACAGGACCCTGGGTCATCCCTCACATTTTCCACTCTGACTCTACCACACCTAACATTAGGGTAATAAAACTAAAGCAGGTCAGGAAGATGAGCCACTAAAATGTAACTAAATTTGATTGGAAGATAAAACTCATAATTGATAAAAAATGAAAGCAATCACCCATGAATGCACTGTTAGAACATGCTCAGGCTATGTTCTAAAAAGGGAGAAGTAAATGCTACAAATTAGAGGTCCACCATTCCTTTTCCTGTTTGGGAAATAATAAACTACGTGGCCTTAGTAAGTCATTTATTATGGAGTTCCATCTATTTTTCAGTCTTGTTTCCTCTGGAACAAATCCCAAAACATGTCCAAATCATCATTAGAATGCTAGGAGAGGCTCTCCTTCACTTTGGTTTGGCTACAAACAAAATCTCATAGAGCAAATTAAAATCTAAACCTCTACAATCCTCTGACCCTGGATTCCACTTCTTGCTACTTATTTGTTGTTGTTAGGTGCTGTAGAGTCGGAATCTAACTCATAGGAACCCTACATACAACAGATGAAACTGTATTGTTAGTGTTTCTCTGCTATTCATAGGGTTTTCAATGATTGATTGTTTTTCTGGGAGTGGTTGCTGGGTCCATCTGGGCAGGAGAAGTACTAACCAGGCCTGGTCCTGCTTAGCTTCCGAAATCTGATGTGATCAGACATCAGCCACTGTGGTATGGCTGCAGGAAGCTACTTATTTACTGAATCAGAAAACAACAGATGTGGGTGCTATGGCACATGCATGTAATCCCAGTGACTTAGAAGGCTAAGGCAGGAAGATTATGAATTGCCAGAGGCAGCCTATACAACTCAGCAAGACCTTGTCTCAAAATAAAAATAAATAAATAAAAATAAAAATAAAGGGACTCGGAGTGTAGCTCAGTGATAGAGCACTTGTCTAGCATGTGCAAAGCCCTGCCCCTTCCTCATGGGTCTATCTGTGGGCTTATCCTCATGGTTTAATCTCTGATGCCAGGTACTGTAGACTTGGGAGAAGGATCTGGTAGCTTATTCCCAAAACAATCAGCCATGGGCTGGGATTTAGCTCAGTTGGTAGAGTGCTGCACTGCAGTCTCTGAGGACCCGAGTTCAATTCCCAGCACCGCAAAAATGGGAAAAGGGCCTGGCAATCCACTCCCAAGGCAATCCCGAAACAGTCAGCCACTGAAAAACCCTATGAGGGTCGCTATCAGTCAGATACCGACTCAAGCGCACCTAACAACAACAACATGAACAGCAGAGAAGCCCGGGCATAGTGCCCAGCATGGCAGTGTCAAGTAGTGTTTTGTTCTATTGTACATAGAGTTGCTATAAGTTGGGCCTGACTCAAAGGCATCTTATTATAGCAACAACATATTGTTATTTTACTTAAAATGTGGAAGAGGCAACCTATTTTCCCCTAAAGTGAACATATTCCCATAAGACTTAGAACAGCTGAGCGAGATTGTCTATTCCAGAATTTTTCCAGAAATGTTTGCATGCTTAGGGGGATGGGTAAAAATTATATCAAGCTATTTAGCTCAGTTGGTAGAGCACTGCTCTGCAATCCCTGAGGTCCCGAGTTCAATTCCCAGCACTGTAAAATGGGAGAAGGACTTGGCAACCCACTCCCAAGGCAATCCCGAAACAGTCAGCCATTGAAAACCCTATGAGGGTCGCTATGAGTCGGACTTGACTCAACGGTACCTATAAATATATATAGAGGCAGCTCCAGATCATCTGTTCCTACTTCATTTACATGAGACATATAGTAAATGACCATGATCACAGAAGATTGATCTAGGTATATACTGAGTTAACACCACTTCAACACAAGTTTCTAGCTTTGTTAGTCATAAGATAAAAGGCCCATTACCCAGTGCTTTGGCTCTGCTTACAATGCTAACCCTTCTGTGCAAAACCTGATTCAGAATGCATGGTGATTTGAGAACTCCCTAGACACTGGGGTAACTGAGAGCTTGGAGAGATAGTCCAAAGAAAAGCGCATACTTTTTCTAAGATTTAGAATATCTACAATCTGCCTGGTTACCCAGACAATTGAATTATTTGCACTATTCTCACTCATTCAAAGTTTTCACTGGATTTAGGGTCTATTACTATTTACTGTTGGAGGTCTCTCATCCAAGGACTAGCAGGTCTGACCCTGATTAGCTTCTGAGATCTGACAAGATCTGATGCTGGGGTGGTATGGCTGTAGATCAATACTATATCAGCCTATAAAAGGAGCCAAGAGGAGCTTTTTTCCTGCTCATAGACTTTAGCTATAGAGCAGTGGTCCTCCCAGGAAATTCTTAGTTCAAACTAGCCAAAGGTTCTTAACTGGGGGTCATTATACCCCACCTCCCAAGAGACAACTGGCAACATCTGGGGACATTTTTGAGTTATTATTACTGAGGAGCAGGTGAGCCACTAGTATCTAGTGGGTGGAGCTTAAGAATGCTGCTAAACACTCTACAGACTGACAGAGAACACACATACATAAAGAATTATCCAGACCAGAAGGTCAATGTCAGCAGTACAGAGGTTGAGAAACCTTGATCTAGACCAGGAGGGCAGGTATGTCAACAACATATTTAGGGGCAACAGCCTGCTTAATTTTTATCATATCTGTTCTCATTCATCTTTGTGTACTCTCCCCTCCCCTACCTTTCCTCTCCCTCTCTCCCACCCTTGTCTCTCTCTCTCTCCCCCTCCCGCCCTCCATTTTAGTGTCCCCAGATCAAAATATAGGAGACAGAATATTTGCTTACCAAATGAAATGATTCAGATATTATAATTGTAACTAATTTCTCTTTAGATATATAATTAATATTTGTCATTTCTTAAATGTGGGTTATAATCTGCCATTGAAAACCCTAGGAATAGTAGAGAAGTACTGACAATAGTGCCGAGCATGGCACAGTGTCAGGGAATGTTTCATTCTGTTGTACATAGGGTTGCTGTGAGCCAGACCCTACTCTACAGCATCTTGCAATAATAATAATATGATTAATTAAGAAAAGCAAATAATTCTAACATACAAAATCACTTTGGATCACAAACTATTTGAGCTGGTTATGTTATTGCTTCATTTTGCTATTCAATATGGTTGTCAGATTTTAGACTCTTCCAGGTCAAAAAATTAAATTAATTAAGGAAAATGTTCAAGTCAGTGGTGAAAATGGGCTTTAGTTTATATACTCATGAAAAATTCAATCACCTTTTAATATGAAGACTAATTATATAGAAAATGTTTCTATTTGGCTTTCTGTGGATTAAGTCAACAACACCAGGCAGTAGGAATATTAGTTCAGGTAAATTTTTGCCAAAGTTAAGCTCAAGGTATTCTCTGGTCCAAGTAAGTTACCATTTACAATGAAAAACCATGGCGGTCTTAAAAGTAGTTGTACATATTGACAATATATATTTGTTCATATGTGCAAGAGGTATTTCCTCTATGTTTAGGCAGAAAGTCAAGGCAGATTGTAAGTATATATGTATTTTTTCTTTTTTTCTCTTATGTTCAAAGGCTATTTCTCTTATATTTATAGAGAAACTGTGTAATCTGAGTCTTGCAGCCTTGATCTTTGGCATACAAAAGGAAAATAGAAAATTATCTCAAACGACTTCAGCTTTCAAGCCAAAAGTTTTATTTTAAAAATTCTATCTTGGATGTTGGAGTTAAAAAGTAATTATTTCTTCCTCTTTACATTTCTGCCATTACAATCTTAAAGCATTCCCATCTCCATGTTGAACCAGCTACATAATTTTTGGCACCCAGTCTAAAATAAAAAGATGGGACTCATTCAAAATTATTGTGAATTTCAAGATGGTGGCAGCAGAGCATTAAATCAAGTATGCCGCCCTTTTAAGTACAGTTGGTATGCTACTTATCCACATGGCCAGCTCTGTCACCATCCTACTCCAACAGAATCCTGTGAGGTCATGTACACAGAAATGCAATTTCCTATATCAGTCAGCTTTTGCGTTGCTGTTACCAAATTACCCGACAGAAACAACATAGGGGAGAAAAGATTTACTTGACACACAGTTCAGATGATTTCAGTCCATAGTGGCAGGATGGCATGGCAGAGCATCTGCAGGGCCTATGGAAGAGGCTCTTCACATCATGGCATCAGGAGGCAGAGAGAATACAGAGCTGTCCACACACACACACATCCCATGTAAAATCTTGGGAGGTTTGCCTCTGCCAGCTAGGTCCCACTTTCCAAAGTTCCCATTCCATTTCCAAAGTTCCAGCCTCCCATTACAGTGCCACAATCTGGTGACCTAGTGTTCAAACACATAACCTTTGGGGGACAATTTAGATTCAAATCACAACACCCATGAAGCCAGCTCTGCCTCCATCCTACTCCAGTAAATTGCTGTGATATCATGTTCACACAATGCAATAAGCTATTGCCCTGTATGTCATCCACATACAGTTGAACAGGCTCTGCACTGCACCACTGTAAGGGCCTTTATGTCAGAGGCTGAAGAAATTGATACTCTGAAATAGTGTGGCCTATAACCTGAATATCCAAGTTTGCCTGTCTTGACATAAGTTACACAATGACATTCTTCTCTAGTTCACTGAAGAGACTCTGAATACCCTCTTCATCCATCAAAATAAAAAAAGAGAAATGATTCTGTCACTTTCATTTATTAAAGTCTATTTCAAAAACCATAAGAAAATCTCTCATATTTTTTATAAACAAATTTTTTCAGGTTTTTACTAGACATTTGAAGCAGTAGTTATACCTTATTTCCATGAAAACATAACCTATTTATATATCACAGTTTTATCCCTATTTTTGTATTATTTGAGGAAGTACCTAGTCTGTGAAAGATGTCCTGTACAGGTCAGAGTGATGTCCCATGGTCACCGATTCAGCACAGGAAATTTACTGAATATCAGTCCTAGAAATGGGTGAGAAATTTCTTTCCCTACCCTCTCTTTATATAGATGAGGAACTGAAAACTGGGCTTGCCTAGATATTGAAAGAATAAAGACTACATCCCAGATCCCAGTAATTCTGATCTCCTGAACAGAGTATAACACACAGTCTCCATATCTGTGCGTTCCCCATCCATGGATTCAACAAACCATGGACAAAAAAAAATGCTAAAAAAAAAAAATTAATTACATCTGTACTGAGCAAGTACAAACTTTTCTTTTTGTCATGATCCCCTAAGTAATACAGTATAATAGTTATTTACATGGCATTTAAATTGAATTAGGTATTATATGTAATCTAGAGACGATTAAAGGGTACCAGATGATGTGCGTAGGTTATACGCAAATACTACACCATCTCATGCAGGGAATGTGGGCATCAGTGGATGTCAATATCCTATCAGGGATCTTGGAAACCAGTCCCAAGGATCCCAAGGGAGGAATATATGTGCTTAAATCAGACTCGCCTGAGAAAAAGGTGGTAAATCCTTCTGTCAGCATGAGAAAAATCTTGTGAATAATTATAACTGTAATGTAGGTTTGACAGGTAGCATATTAGCAGGTACTCAGTCAGATCCTGGGACCCTGGAATGTTCCTGTGGCACGGCTGCTTGAAATAGATGCCATCTCTCATCACAACACCTGAGCACCACAAGTAAGCCTCCTTATGTGTTGTCACACTAAACCCTCTTCAAGTATTTACAACCAGTTCATAAGCATGCATCCGAAGCATAAAAATAATATGGAAGTGTTTACTAAGAATTCAAAAACATCTTGGGCACTTAAATATTTTATCAAACAGAAAGAGAAATGTTTAAAATTCAAACTTTTTATTTCTAATATATTTTAAAATGGAAATCATGGCTAAATCATACACAAAATATCTGAACTGTCTCCATATATAACACACCATCAGAATTATTGCCCTCTGAAGTGATTTTACTTTCTCATTGTCTTTTTTGTTTGACTTGGAGTAAATGTTCCTCCCTCTCTCTGTAACACAGAGGATAGTTTTTATCACCAGAACAGAATGTAAGGAGACAGAGCCTCCTAAACCCCCTGTTTCTATTCTCCTATTTTACACAGATAATTCTTTCCTTCCAATTCATTACAATGTTTTTTTTCAGTATTGGAAGCTTTTACCCAGGACTTCACACATGCTAGGTAAGTGCTCTACTACTGGGCTGCACCTCGGCCCATTTTATTTTTTGTCTTGAGACAGGGTTTTGCTAAATTGCACAGACTGCCTCTGGCCTTGAACTCATGATCACCCTGACTCAGCCTCCCGAATCACTGGGATTAAAGGCGTGTACGCCATAGTGCCCAGCTCCAATTTGTTACTTAATGCTCTTTGTTCTAAATAGATTATAGGATTCTTCTGAAAAGTATTAACACTAAATCTCTCATAAAATTTGGCCTTTGAATCAGCATCATAAATGTGTTAGTCAATTTTCTGTCACTGTGATAAATACCTGAGAGAAACAATTTAAAAGGAGGAAAGATTCATTTAGGCTCACATTTTCAGTGGTTTCTAGCCATAGTTGGCTGGCTCAGTTGTTTCAGGGTTCTGGTGAGGCAGTGGATCATGGCAGACCACAGTGACTACCCTCATGGTGGACAGGAGGCAGATAGAGTGATAAAGAAGAAGAGGCAGAGGGGGACAAGATACATCTTTCAAAGGTACACCCTCCAATGAGCTACTTCCTTCAACCAGGCACCACTCCTTACTTGCCATCGCCTCCCAGTAATGCCATCCAATCATGAATCTATCAATGGGTTAATCCATTCATGAGGTCAGAACCCTCAGGATCCATCATTTCCCAAAAGCTCATCAGCAGGCAACCAAGTTCCCAATACATGAGCCTATAGCGGACGTTTCATATCAAAAGTGTAAGAATATATTAAGTAATAGGCTGATTCTCCACAATGGAACAAAATTAACGATTTCCATAAAATCCAATCCTCCTCTGATAGCAACATATTTCATAATTTTGAGAGCCAATATTATTTCCATCATTAGGAAGTACTGTCTTTAAATAATATGTCAAGAGAAATGGTTTCTAAAGCAATCTATGAAGTATTTCATCCTGTTAATATATTGGCCTTAGTTCTTCCTGGCTCCTAGTATCAATACTCTTTGCCATGTGATTTGGCCATTCTACCACTTGACGATGGACTTAACCATGTGTCTTACTTTGGCCAACGTTATGGGATTAGAAATGTTGTTTTCTACTTGCTTCTTTGCACTTTTGCCATTGCTATAAGAAGGGCTGCCTTCTGACTCGGCCAAGCTAGGAAGGAGATGAGACACAGGTAGGAAGAATGGACTTCCTCAGTTAACCTTTAAAGAAATAGACCCCCAGCCCTGAGGTCTGAAACTCAGTCCAGCCTAAACTAGACCAGCAACTTTTCACAGTAGCAAGGATATGGAATCAACCAGAGTGCCCATCAACAGAAGAATGGATAAAAAAAAAAAAATTATGGTACATATATACAATAGAATACTACTCAGCAATTTAAAAAATGAAAAAATGTCATTTGCAGCAAAATGGATAGAATTGGAGAAAATTATCTTAAGTGAATGAACACAAGCCCAAAAAGAGAAATACCATATATTCTCACTCATATGTGAGAGCTGAACCAAACTTAAAAGAAGGAAAAAATTCTATACATAAATCGGAACATAATAATAAAAAAAACCTCATGTAAACTTATTGTAAAAGGGACAATTTAAGGAGTGGAAAGAAGAAGGGAGGGATCTAGCAAAAGGAAGCAATGATGGGAGAAGACAGGAGGGGGAGGAGGGCCAACAAGGAGGGAGGAAGCGGGGAGAGGTCACCTCAAAGTAAACAGCTCAACTTTATTAGAAAGGGAAATAACAATAATAATACCACCAATAATACCAAAGGATGGCAATAATGTTAAACATACTAGATCACTCATGTAATACTGCTGAGAATGTAAAAACATAGATTGCTAGAGAAAAAAGTTTGGACTTAAATAAAAATTGGGATGCACATACATAGATAAATATTCCCACAAAAAGACATATAAGTAGAAAGGAGATCACTGGTGGGGGGGTGGGAATGGGGAAGAAGGTCTTGAGAGTGTAAAGGGGAAGTTATGTGAGCAATGTACAATGAAATGAATATATGGAAATGTCACAATGAAATACATGTCAGAATGAAACCCATTAAGT